>WWET01002968.1:77638-95682 GCA_011038615.1 Limnodynastes dumerilii | reverse complement strand
TCCCTGCAATCAACATAGTTTAGCCTTAAGGTAACTTTTCTCTCTTAATTTCTAGCTCCTTCTTAAGTCTGGATCCAGCCCAATGGCCCCAATCCAAATCTAAGCACAAATCCGCATACAGCGTGCATTGCGCAAATGTGCTTGGAATCGTGGCAAAGGTTGCATGAGATCCAAAACCGTGCATAACTCTGTCATTTTAATTGCCACACAGCAGTTAAGGTGTAAGCAGACACATGCCCAAATAAGCAACACAAGGGTAGTATATACACTTAACTGTATTCAATGCTGGTAAAAACAGTTATTAATATAGCAAACAGTTCAGATGATGTATGGAAAGAGTTACTAAAATAAATGTATTGTTTTTTAATTAAAAAAAAAAGATAAATAAAAATATGCTATTTTATTACTGTATATTTTCATAATTGATAGCAACATTAAATAGCAGCGGTGATTTCATAACTATATACAGTTGTGCTTTTTTAAAACTTTCCCAAATTCTGGGAAAATTCTACCATGCATGGTGGGCCTGATGGCAAAGTTGAATTAGCAGCTAATCAAACAATGGAGCTGACATCACCCACTCAATGATCTACAGAAAGAGTATATAACTCATCCTGGGAATTGGAAGGGTGATGCCAGCTCCATTTTCTGATATCTGCAGGAGGCCTTTAGATGTGAATTGGTAAGTAAAAAAAGGTTTAGTGATTTACTAATGGTATGCAATCTAGCTCTCTCACCATGCCGCAAAATTAGCATCTTAGATTGAAACGCTGTATCTGAGCCCCACTGTACATGATATTTCAGGTTGAAATTTATTCAAAAGTGTCTGTCATAGGTTGCTTATTGTGTGCCTCTATTACTTAGACATGACCCGCAGAAGGTGCAAATGTTTTAACAGACCTTTGTTACGTCTGTGTTATGACTAGGATCAAAAGCACTTGCCGTGTAAGGCCTTTACTGTACATTGACTACGTCCCTCCACCCCTTCCCTTCCTCAACACACCCCTCAGAGTGCAAGCCCTAGACGCCAGGGTTGCGCTATGATCTGAATCAGCCGCGACTGTGTTCTTAATTGTTTGCATGTGCAATGATGAAAAACACAAAGAAACATCACGCCAGCTGGTGCATGCTCAGATCTGGATCAAGACCAATGTGTGTAATGTAGCTTAGATTGTGGTGGGTTGAGCACCAGAAACCACCTGAAATACCCTATATTCTATATAGGCTCCAGTAACTGATCTCCATACAGGTGGACAGCAGTGTGCAATGGCAGAAGTTGACAGACTTGGGCCCTATAGCAAGGAAATGGGAGTCTGGATGGGGCAGGAGTGAGCCCCATATGGAGTGTTAGCATATAAATAGCATGCTAGCAGCTGGGCTCTTGAATCTTAAGATTCAGTTTTGCATTATACTTTGAAAGGCCCAATTAGATTGTTCATGTACACACATCCATGCTACCTCAAACACATGGGGGCAGATCCAGGACAACATTTTCAAGCGTATTTACACCTGCCGGAGACGTAAAAACGCTATTTTCTGTATGTTCTGAGCATGCGCGCGGCAGATGCTATGCTATGTAATGCAACGTGACTCTGAGTCTAACAGTAGCGTAACAAGGTTCGAGGGGGCGTGCCTATATTATGATAGCCGTAAGTACGATGAAGTTACGAAATGTAGGCGGGGGATTGCACTTAAATCATACAGTTTGGGCGTGCTTAGGTTCTTAAGAACGTTCTGCCATTACGGCCATCAGGAGTTACATTTAGAAAAGTTAAGGTAGGGTTTGGAAAGCGTAACACGGCTAACCTATGTCCGACCGAGGGGAGTGACAAGGGAAATGCATAGTAATTACGAGCGCATAAATACTCTACACGTTGAAACGGAACAGGAACGTAGTTCTGGATCTCCCCCTAGGGACAAATCCAGACTTAAAGAGGAGATTTCCTATACCTTCTGACAGAGAAGTTTAAATGCAATCAGAAATCATTGTGTCTTGTTACAATAAAAAAACACAAGGTAGATACAGCGCTTAAATTAATGTATATGAATTCCAAATATTAGTAATTAGTAAACATAAGAAGTAAAAGGCTAAAAATAATATAGAGAACGGCACTAGAGAAAAAAACTTATTTAATTTATTAGGCGTATTTAATACCAGTTTCAATAAAATTCCTAGTTGAGAAAGACTAGAACATAAAAGAAAAATATAAAATAGATAGTGATCTACTGTTTGGATGTACTCAGTTCAAAAGTGCTTGGTATTCAGTTGACAAATTCATAGATGTTACTCTGGGTGGCCAGCCCAGGTAAAGTGATGATAGAATCTTGGATATAATATTGCCAAAGTACCGGTGTTAGAATTGATGCAATAAGCTGGAAATTTAAAAGTTCAGGAAACGTACCGCTGTGGATATGTGTCAGTCCTTTCACAACGATCGAATCACCGCTCGTCAGCGTTGCTGTCCGCCCGTGTCCATCTCCGGCCGGCAGAGACCTCGGCTTGAGGTCCCGTCGGTGTGTGGGGAGGTGGGGCTTAGGTTGCAGCTTCGTTGGTGGAGACTTGGACCAAATTTTGGTGTAAACAATTAGTGCGGGGGTCCTGGGGCTTATCAACAGCAGTATAGGCAGTATCCTAGGAGAGCAGGTCAGTCTTTAAGGGATCACAAACTCTTAGCTGGACGCGTTTCGTCCCTGCCACTGGGGACTTTTTCAACAGCAAATGAAAGTGAGAGATGAGAGTAACATCTATGAATTTGTCAACTGAATACCAAGCACTTTTGAACTGAGAGCACCAGTACATCCAAACAGTAGATCACTATCTATTTTATATTTTTCTTTTATGTTCTAGTCTTTCTCAACTAGGAATTTTATTGAAACTGGTATTAAATACGCCTAATAAATTAAATAAGTTTTTTTCTCTAGTGCCGTTCTCTATATTATTTTTAGCCTTTTACTTCTTATGTTTACTAATTACTAATATTTGGAATTCATATACATCACTCCAAGCGCTGTATCCACTTTGAGACGCCGCACTTACCTTGTCCCTGGTATCCGGAGAGCGCCTCTTGTCCGGCGCGTAGCTGCAGTGTCCCGTCGGAGGCCGTCACTGAAACAGTGAAGGCCTCTGTCTCACCTTCCACTCGGACGCGGCTTCCCTCGTGGAAGCTTGGCGCCAAACTCCGCGGAAGCTCCGGATCATGGGCCCCGCCATCTTGCTTCCGTCAGATGACCACGGCCAGTCAATCAGAAGCTATGGCGCGAATCCTCTAGCCAATGGGCGCTATGGGCGTCCTATTTAAAGCCTGTCTGACCTGTTAGACATCGCCAGAACAACTAGGTCTCCTAGGTGCCTGGTACTACTTCATCCTGCTCCTGCCTTGGTCCAGTCCTGCTCCTGCTTTGGTCCAGTCCTGCTCCTGCCTTGATCCAGTCCTGCTTCTGCCTTGGTCCAGTCCTGCTCCTGCCTTGGTCCAGTCCTGCTTCTGCCTTGGTCCAGTCCTGCTCCTGCCTTGGTCCAGTCCTGCTCCTGCCTTGGTCCAGTCCTGCTCCTGCCTTGGTCCAGTCCTGCTCCTGCCTTGGTCCAGTCCTGCTCCTGCCTTGGTCCAGTCCTGCTCCTGCCTTGGTCCAGTCCTGCTCCTGCCTTGGTCCAGTCCTGCTCCTGCCTTGGTCCAGTCCTGCTCCTGCCTTGGTCCAGTCCTGCTCCTGCCTTGGTCCAGTCCTGCTCCTGCCTTGGTCCAGTCCTGCTCCTGCCTTGGTCCAGTCCTGCTCCTGCCTTGGTCCAGTCCTGCTCCTGCCTTGGTCCAGTCCTGCTCCTGCCTTGGTCCAGTCCTGCTCCTGCCTTGGTCCAGTCCTGCTCCTGCCTTGGTCCAGTCCTGCTCCTGCCTTGGTCCAGTCCTGCTCCTGCCTTGGTCCAGTCCTGCTCCTGCCTTGGTCCAGTCCTGCTCCTGCCTTGGTCCAGTCCTGCTCCTGCCTTGGTCCAGTCCTGCTCCTGCCTTGGTCCAGTCCTGCTCCTGCCTTGGTCCAGTCCTGCTCCTGCCTTGGTCCAGTCCTGCTCCTGCCTTGGTCCAGTCCTGCTCCTGCCTTGGTCCAGTGTATATATATGACTCATTGTTAGAGTTAGGACCACCATATGCAGAAAGGCCTTGATGGTGGTTGGTGGCTTATCATATATTTGCGCAAATATGTGTAACGAACATTTCTGCATTTTATTTTACAGATAGACAGTATAGTCTGTTACTGGTTAATGTCTGGGGCATTTTCTTTCCTTTGTTTCTGTGGCTAGCAGATTACCCCCTGCCTTTCATGCACCTGTTTGCATTTACCTATAAATTGATTGATCAACTTCCATTTTGTGTTTGTACTGATGTACTGGGTACAATACTGGTAGGTTTTCGTAGCGCTTGATAATTGTTACTGTTTTATTTTACCCAGTGGATCGTTCCTAAATTTTTCCCATCATGCAGTTCTGCTACTATTCTGTGAAAGACACTGTGCATCATTGAACGCAAAAATTAGGTGCTCAAAAATCTAATTAAATGATTATTTACTGTTTCAGATGATTCTACAGCATTGTTGGACAGTGTACACTAGGAAGATATCTGCTGAAACTGTTGTTTGATCATGTGATCTGCATGATTATCAGCAGAAAAGGCCCAAGTGTGTACCCATCTTCACACAACACCACCATTTAAATTAACAGGAATCTGAAGAGTTAAGGTAAGTCCTGGCTATCTGAAATCTGTTGGTAGGTGGAAAGTGGTAGCACAGATGCTCGGATAACTGCAAATGTAGATCCATATGCATACATTGCTCGAGGATCCACTTGCATTAGAATCACATTTTAGGGGTGTGGGTCTATTTTAAAAGTAGCTCATCGGAGCAGGAACTGCAATCAGCATTTTAGGATCTGCTCTAAAAGTATTATAAGGTGTCAAGCTGAACACTGGATTTTCAAATGACCAATAAGTAGAAGTAGATTTAAAACCCAGATTATCAGAAAATGATTTACTAATACATGTAAATTTAAGAAGTTATACTGACACAGTGATATATTAATTTTTTTTGGGTATAACAAGTAGTACCATTCTGGTATTTAGTCTTTATTAGCATAACTCTGTATACCCAGTTCTGAAGAGAGATGGCATTAAGCGGGGTACATACTGGAGAGATATCCAGCGATTATCCTTCCTTTCACAGGATAATCGTCAGATAGCACTTAAACCTTGAGTCTGTACTGTCAAACGACAGAGAATTGTCAGATTCTTCCCAGCATCATTTGATTTTGAATTTTAGCAGCTCTTCACAGATCAATGATGTTAACATCAGCCTCTTCAATGATAGTCCTGCTTCTTCTTCTTCTATACAGCAGCCTTTTCAAGCAGCAGGAGGAGGAGACTGTCGGGTCATCTGGAACAATGCTGGATTGTTCCAGAAAGGACTTTTGGGAAAGATCCAGTGTGAAATTGTTCCAGTGTGTACAGCTCCAGGATCATCACATAATCGTGAGTAATATCAATGACGTCACATAGTTTTGTCCCGAGCCCTGCATGCGATGATGGTGGCCCTGGTCTCAAGTAGACAAATGCAAACCTACTCTGACCCAGTGCTTTGATTAAGTTCTTTGCAAGACCCAGCTTTATATTGAGTGGGGGCACATATACTTTCTCAGGATCAGCAAGTGGGGTACAGACAACATTTTTCACTCCCGAGGTTAGTGAAGTTTGCTTTGGCCGCTGTTTCCAAACGTGATGGTTTTCCGTTCTCTGCTGTCCCACTCACACAGGAAACAGCAGTACTTAATGAAACTGAGTTGCAGCCTTTTCAAGTCATTGCAGACAAGCTTTTGTTGCTTGTATTTGGAGGAGTTTCATGTTTCTATGTGTTTCCTACATAGCAGCCGCATGAGCCCCTGGTACAGAGAGTAACTTGTTGCTGTCCTGAAGTAGCTTACTTTAGAGCAGGGGTAGGGAACCTTTTTTTCTGGCAAGGGCAATTTGGATATTTATAAAACCATTTGAGGACCATAAAAAATGATCAATTTAAAATTAGCCCATCATGTTTCTCCAGCCCCCCAGTATCCCCCATCATGTCTCTCCAGCCCCCCCAGTATAAACCATCATGTCTCCAGGCCCCCAGTATCCACCATCATGTCACTACCCCCCAGTATTCCCTCGCTGCTTCACTTACCTTTGATGTGCACGCTCCTGCTCCTTCTTCTTCCTAGTGAATAAAAAAGAGATTGATGGCAATGGTATGACCATCAAGAACTGCGCTTTGAGAAAAAATAGAATGGTTGTGCCACTATTAGAGGAACTCCAGCTGCTTGAACCAGGGTAGACTAGGCCCTGGATAATAAAATTGAGATATTCAAATTAAAACATAAACATATATATAATCAGACACAAACATAAAATGAACAGCTGATCAAATAGCACTATATTAAGATCAGATGAATAATGTTAGAAACTGGCATCAGACCGTGAGTAGCTAGCTCACTTATAGAATACTCTCTGTAAAGACAAAGTTGGTTATATGGTTGAAAGTAATTATAGTTGAAGTAAACTTTCATGCATAGATCAATGCAACAGCCTAATTTGATCTTGGTAAATTTCCAAAGTTCAAAATGGGAGAATTAAACCACATAAGCTCAGTCCCGAGAACCAAATTGTATACGGTAAGTAGTTCCTCCAACAGAGCAATAGTAACAGACTGCACGTGTGTCAATAATGCAAGTCAAAGAATATAGCACCAGATCTAGAAATGCACTTAGTAGAGAATAGTATTATACTTGTGTAGGGTATATGGCAATGGGTAGGAAGACGTAATCCACTTTACGTGCCAATATTGACGGCAGCAGCTTCCCTGATAAGGTGGACTCCAATCCCCCGGCAGATGGTACGTAGCCAGCAACTACGAAGAATGGCATTGGTAGATGAAGTATGGATCCGATGCACGACCAGCTCCCGTCTCATGCGCTGTATGCCGGCTCCCCAGCTGAGATATAATGATTCTCAAAAACAATATTGAATGAATGATGCATGCAGGAGAAGCGAGGGCATGAGAGGGTCACATACAGGTATATGTCTTTCCCAACAGGAGATAGAGCTGTGTTGAGAGAGTAAGGTCAGCGTCTTGGAGTAACAGCTGTTATGTGTAAAAGCCTTACGCGTTTCTCCACAGAAGGGTTTCAGAGAGCATGAGACAGCCAACAGACTGCCTCCTTTATATCTCCATTATACAGGTGTATCTTAGCTCTTAATTTGTGTAGCGGAACTTAGTATAGTACATAGCCATGGTTTAAAATAATATACATAATTATTACAAGTATAAATCTTATAAAAACATTGAAAATAATTAAATTCTGTATTATTCATCACAGTGTATTGTCATGTTTATCCTCAGAGACAATAATTAGAGTGTTTCTATTAATACTCTCCAGCTTTGTATATAGATAAATGTAAAGAGTACATATGTAACAGTAGGAAGCATCAATATAGTGATAAGAAAAATACTAACATTTTATCTAAGAAAATCAACAACCAACATATCAGGATTCAAACTAGTGACCTTCTGTGTCAGGGGGAGATACTCTACCTCTAAGTTATTGATATTAGTTCATAGTTTCCTCTGTTAAAAAGGTAGATATAGACTACATAATCATCATATTAATAGTATTATAAGCATGAGTAATTACGTTGACAATTAATGGTTAAAGTGTTTCTATTAATATACTTCAGCTTTGTACATAAATAAATGTAAAGAGTACATATGTGAAGAAAAAATAGAAGACATTTAGCCGTAGGAAGCATAAATATAATGGTAAGAAAAATACTAACAATTTATCTAAGAAAATTAACAACCAACATATCAGGATTCAAACTAGTAACCTTCTATGTCAAGGGGATATACTCTACCTCTAAGCTATTGATATTAGTTCATAGTTTGCTCTATTAAGAAGGTAGATATAGACTACATAATCATCATATTAATAGTATTATAGTCATGAATAGTTACGTTGGAAAAAAAGTGTATAATCATTATGTTACATAGATCACATAAATCACATAAGACAGAGAGGATTATTAGACTTGGAAATGCATAAATGAATATTAGCTCCACAGATAGAGCAATCATGACTAGAACTCATGAACTGTTCTGTCAAAGGGGAACAGTGTATCTCCCAGCCATCAGTTGATATCAGATTCCAAAGGACTAAGTTTGGTAACCTCTATAGATTTTGTAGAATTGTAATTATTAGAGTTATAATTTTTAGAGTTGTAATTTTTTAAAATTTATGTCTTTACTATTGTCTACACTTTAATCAATAACAATAAGACTCTTGTAAGGGTTGAAATGAAGTTATATGTAAAATAACTAGTACTCCATTCTCTGAATTAGTACAGCCAGAAATTCAGTTATTTTGTGAATTTAGAACAAATAGAAGGTTATATGAACAAAACATTTTTGATGTCATGACTAAGCTTGTTTAGAGAAACTTTGCAAAAACAGAGCCTCATAACGGACCTTGGCATATGAAGATAATGATATGACGAGTTTGCGGTTAAACCTTATTTTATTGTTTTCTTTTGCTAATTAAATTGCTATTTCTTTTCTTTTGCTAATTAAACTCCTTAAACTGGTGTACGTGACAAGCACATTATAAAAATCAAATAATAATAAAAATCTAATAAATCAGAACTCATTGGAAGACCCAGCTACGCGTGTGTCTGAATCTGACTTCTCCGGCCGTCTTATAGTAAGGTATCCTGACAGAACGAAGATCCTTGTAAGACCCTCTCCGTGGAAGGTCCAGGTGGAGGAACACCTCCAACACTCTTGGCACAAACCAGATGAAATAATCATAGATGTAGTGGAAATAAGAAGACTTGATAAGTCATAAAAAATGTAATATACAATATTTATACTGATAAAGGGAACCATAATCATTAGTGATCCAATTCTATACAGTCATTGAATCCGTTAGGACTTAGAGGGCCAGATTCAATTAGCCGCGATGACGGGAAAAAGTGCGCGCTGCGCTTTTTCCCGTCATATACGGTATGAAAAATAGGTGAATTTTTATGCGCACCTCTATGGGGTGCGCATAAAATTCACCCTAAAAAAATTCGCGGAATTAGCTTTGCACCGCAAAATACGCTGCTGCGAAGCTAATTGAATCTGGCCCAGAGTATTTAATCTAAAGATCCAGTATGATTCTCTCTTACACAGAAGAGAGAATCTGTCACCTTCTCTAATAGTGAATCCAATCTGTTCAATACCTTTGTCAGTAATTGAATCAAAGCTCCAACCATGTACCGAATTTATATGTTTGTATAGAAGATGTGATTTTTTATTGATGATTCCTCTTCTGTGTTCGAGGAATCTAGTATTTAGTTCCCTAGTGGTCTGGCCGACATAGCCTGTACCACAGCTACAGGAAATCAAATATACCACATATATACTTTTACAGTTAATATAGCTTTTGATATTATATACATTTTTATTAGACCCCACACAGAATGTTTTGTGGGTTTTGTCAATGTATCTACACGTGATACATTGATTTCTCCCACAGTTATAACATCCTATTAATTTGTTTGATAACCAAGAAGTAGAACATTTCTGTGATTCCGTTTTTAAGTGACTTTTAACTGAGTTCTTAAGATTGTGAGCTTGTCTATAAATTACTTTCGGTTTGGTAGTCATGTATTTATTCAAAATTGGATCACACTGTAGGATCTGTATATTATTGTTGACAATATTCTTGATTTTATCTGCATCACAGTTAAACTGGGTAATGAACATGGTATCATTCGTCCAACCTTCAGAATTTTCCTTTGTTTTGTTAGATAGCGGTGATTCTCTAGGAGTGTCAAGTGACTTAATATACGCTTGATTTACAATATTTTCTGGATAGCCTTGAGATATAAAAGCCTTCTTCATGTCCATACTCTGTGCTTTAAAATGTGTAATGGTTGAGCAGTTTCTCCGTAAATGGAGAAACTGACCCTGTGGTATGTTTTCTTTATTGAGGTGACAACTTTTGTTATTTAAAAAAGTGCCTTTGTCTACATCTTTTGTAGTTTTTGGTATGTAAGTGACCATTTTCAACAAAAACAGTGATATCAAGATAGTGAAGAAACTGTGAACTGTAATTAAAAGTGAATTTGTGACTATATGAGTTACGATTAAGCTGTTCCATAAACCGGTGAACTGATGTGATATCCCCATCCCAAACAAAAAACAGATAATCAATGTATCTGCCATAGGTAACCAGATTCGCCCTGAATGGGCCCCCCCAAATAAGTTTGTCTTCAAGACGTTCAAGAAATTGTTTGTGAGAATGAAAGAAATACCCTCCACCAATAAAGACCGTAATTAATCAGATATAGAGGAGTCATTAGATAGGACTGCATTGATAGTTTCAATTCCTTTCTTATGTGGAATGTTTGAGTACAATGACGCAACATCGCACATAAATAAAAGACAGTTCTCCTTCCACACAAGATTATTGACTATAGACAAAAAGTGGGTGGTATCCTTAATAAAGGATCTTAATTTATTTCCAGCTGTAAATGACAGTCCACCAAGTGTGACAGGTTGCAAGTCAGGAACCCCACCCCCAAGATGATAGGTCGTCCGGGGGGTTGGTCCCTGACTTATGCACCTTCGGTAAGAAATAAAATGTAGGCATTACTGGGTGTTTTATATAAAAAAAATTGAGGGTTTCTTTAGCAAAGATATCCATATCTCTACTCTCTACCCCTTTCAATTAAGTTCTTATATTCACAGTGAAAGGTAGAGCTAGGGTTACGATCTAGTTTTACATAAAATTGGATATCATTTAGTTGTCTCTGAGATCCTTTTAGATAGTCCGTCTTGTCTAGTATTACTAGCTCCCCCCCCCTTGTCGGCCGGTTTTATAATCAATTGATGATTTTCTTGTAAAGTTTTGATAGCCTGTCCCTCAGTGAAAGTCAGGTTATATGTAAGAGGATTTTTATCAGAATTTTCACATGGAGTTTTGAAATCAGTCAGGGTTTTCTGATTAAAACCTTCGATGCAGTCTGTTTTTAATTGCAGAGGGTAGAATGAGGACCTGTTTTTGGGAAGAGAAATGTTGGAACTGGTAGCCCCATTCTCCTCCTGCAATGATATAAGGTCACCCATTGCAGCTTGATCTGAGGTTTACATATGTACTCTTCACATTTATCTATATACAAAGCTGTAGTGTATTAATAGAAACATTCTAATTATTATTTGTCTCTAAGGATAAACATGACAATACACTGCGATAAATAATACAGAATTTAATTATTTTCAATATTTTTATAAGATTTATACTTGTAATAATTATGTATATTATTTTAAACCATGGCTATGTACTATACTAAGTTCCGCTACACTAATTAAGAACTAAGATACACCTGTATAATGGAGATATAAAGGAGGCAATCAGTGGGTTGTCTCATGCTCTCTGATGAAACCCTTCTGTGGAGAAACGCGTAAGAGCTTTTACACTGACCTTACTCTCTGAACACAGCTCTATCTCTTGTGGGGAAAGACCTATACCTGTATGTGACCCTCTCATGCCCTCGCTTCTCCTGCACGCATCATTCACTCAATATTGATTTTGAGAATCATTATATCTCAGCTAGGGAGCCGCGAGTGCCGGGATACAGCGCATGAGACGGGAGGTGGTCGTGCATCAGATACGTACTTCAACTACCAATGCCCAGAGGATTTGCACAACTATATTCTTCGTAGTTGCTGGCTACGTACCATCTGCCGGGGGATCAGAGTCCACCTTATCGGGGGAGCTGCTGCCGTCAATATTGGCACCTAAAGTGGATTACATCTTCCTACCCATTGCCATATACCCTACACAAGTATAATACTATTCTCTACCAAGTGCATTTTTAGATCTGGTGCTATATTCTTTGACTTGCATTATCGACACACGTGCAGTCTGTTACTATTGCTCTGTTGGAGGAACTACTTACTGTATACAATTTGGTTCTCGAGACTGAGCTTATGTGGTTTCATTTTCCCATTTTGAACTTTTGAAATTTATCAAGATCAAATTAGGCTGTTGCATTGATCTATGCATGAAAGTTTACTTCAACTATAATTACTTTCAACCATATAACCAACTTTGTCTTTACAGAGAGTATTGTATAAGTGAGCTAGCTACTCACGGTCTGATGCCAGTTTCTAACATTATTCATCTGATCTTAATATAGTGCTATTTGATCAGCTGTTCATTTTATGTTTGTGTCTGATTATATATATATGTTTATGTTTTAATTTGAATATCTCAATTTTATTATCTTAATAAATAGTTTTTGGTGTACAATAATAAACAGATTAACTCCAAGTGCTTCCTTTCTTTCTATATTCTTCCTAGTGACACTGGCATCACGAGGAAGGAGCTCCTATACGTGCAGGAAGTCACTTTATCAGCTGCCGGGCAGAACACAGAGCAGCTGATCGCAAACCCTGGTAGATGAAAGGGGGTTTGCGATCAGCTGCTGATAGCAGGGATCGCCTGCTAGGCGGCCTGCGGGCCGTACCAAATGACTTCACGGTCTGGAGGTTCCCCACCCCTGCTTTAGAAGAATCAACAAATAGACACCAATTCTCTGATCAAGTGCTTCCATGACAGACTTCACATTGTGGCAAAAGACAAGTATATCTTCAAGGGCAAAGAAATCCTAAAAAGCCATAATGCCTCTGTTTTAAAGTATATAATTCATTGTCATTTTGAAGGAAATTCTAGACATTCAATCTAGAGCCCAAAAGTTCTGCTTGCCTTTTAGAGATGTATAAATCTCTGAAAAGGTTATTGAGGTCTTCTTGGATTAGTGAATGTGGTTTAGGAAACAATGAGACTCAAAAATTGCATCCAGGGCCGACACAATGCAGTAAGTGGGGGGATGCAGCGCGGGTCATCACCAGACTGGGCAGAAGCTCCCTGCTCCGCAGCAAAATGAACACAGCTGTTAAACATTGTAAGGTGCTCTCCCCACTTTGGTGAGAGCACCTTATGTTTAACAGCAGCGTTCATTCCCTCTTGCCCTCCTCCTGTGGATGAATGAATGGCGCTGGCATGACCTAAAGTCACATCAGCGTCATTCACTTCAGAGCCTGCTGCGGAGCTCAGAAGACTGAAGACAGCAAAGGTAAGTAAATTATAGTAGTCTAAAGAGAAATACTGGGACCTGGAGCAACATGAAGGGAAACTGGGGTGGCAGGGAATATTGGGGTGCTGAAGACATGATGGGGAATACTGGGGGAGACATGATGGGGGGCTGGAGATTCATGATGGGGATACTTGGGGGTTGGACACAAGATGGTGGATACTGGAGACACATGATGAAGATACTGGAGGGCTAGATACACATGATGGGAATACTGGGGGCTGGAGATATGGTGAAGGATATTTGGGGGCTGGAGATATGATGAAGGATATTTGGGGGTTGGAGACATGATGGAGATATGGGAGGGGACTGAAGAGACATGATGGGGGATACTGGGGGGGGCCAGGAGACATGAGGGGGGATACTGGGGGGGGCCAGAGACACATAATAAGGGATACTTGGGGGCTGAAGAGACATGATGGGGATACTGGAAGGCTGGAGAGACATGATGGGGGCTTCTGGGAGCTGTCTGTCTGTATTGTATAGTGGTGACTGTGATTTACTTTCTTTTATTGTGGTTATAAGATGTTAAAAAGAAGGGCACAAATTAAAATTTCGCAGGGTGGCACTGAACACCCTAGCACCGGCCGTGACTTTACTGATGTTCACCATGTTCTGCAGGCTCCATTTCCCTTCCATATCTGGAGGCTTTCACACAGGCATTTCCTCACTGGTAGCCACAGGCCTCATGGCAGACTGCAAGTCCAGATATGTCACAATGGGGTAGATCCAGAACTACGTCCGTCTTCCATAGACGGACGTAATTCAATGAACAATAGCTACTGCGCATGCGTAGTAGCTATTGTACGTAATCTGCGTATCGTTTCGATACGTAGATTGTGTATATACGGTCTAAAGTTCTGGATCCGGCCCAATGTGCTTTGATTTGAAGGTTCATCAGACAAAAGTAGCAGTCTGTGCAGTAGTCTTCCAGTTTTCTACAAATCATTGGAACAGTGAAATTCTTGTGCCGAGAGCCCTTTGGGCACAAGCCAGGAGCCTGACACAAGTGACAAAGCAAACAGGAGGGGCCCAGTCTTTGTCTTGGTCACTCACTTTGCAACCGAAGCAAAGCTTGTAGCACTGCATCAAGAGTGGGTTTGGTTTGGTGGTGAAAACAGCCGTTTTGCAAAACGGACGTTTTCTACCAGCCATTTCCGATGTTGCACTACAATCGATTATTCCTGCAACACCGAAATAAGGGAATCAAAGATCCCCTGCAGAATCCCCAGCATCGACTGGTATTTCACCAACCCTTATCCTAATCCTCACCCTCCCAGTTCCATTACCCTAACCCTCCCTTCCCCGCAGCCTGACCCTAAGACTCCTTTCCCCGCAGCCTAACCCTAAGTAAGTGGATTCAAATGGCGTTTGTGCCATTTAAATGTTACCCTGCCACAGAGGTAAGAGTCAGGGCATTGTGCCTTTTGCCAGAGAAACACAGCGCAGCATTCATGGTTACCTCAGTAGATGAACGCAACGGTCTGTACAGGACCAATTTGTGTGCAGCATGTCCAAATTTGTGTACTAACCTGCGCGCAGGGTGCAGAAGTGTACAGCTGATGCATGCTGCCGGATTCACTTGATCCAGCTGCAAGCAGCTACCTATAAAAGCCACCAAAACACTTCATAAACAGGCCATATATCGGCTCTAGAGGTGGGCATTACTTTAAAACTGTGGGTAATAGAAAGAATCTATGACCGTTCGTGAAGACATTAGTAGAAAGAATACATTTATTATAACACGAGGAGCCCTGTGACAAAATCATTGTCTACCACTGTTATTTAATACAGGGTTTCAAAACGTTTTATTGCTATGACACGGTTGTCCTATTTTTAATGGCAAATATGCTACAAGCGACATGCTGACCATGACAGTGTGTAAACATTCGTTCATGCGAAGCATTGTTTCTCTTCTCCCCTCAGTGCCATTCTGCTGTTCAGTGTACTGGAAATTGCGTAGCCAGGACACTAAGAAACCAAGGGAGGAGCTACCGACACCCTCTATAACTACTGGTCATCCTATAGCAGTGCTGGTTAACCTGTGGCACTCCAGATGTTGTGAAACTACAAGTCCCAGCATGCCCTAACTGCAAAAGCAAAGTGGATACCTGACCAAGCATGCTGGGAATTGTAGTTTCACAACACCTGGCGTGCCACAGGTTAGACAACACTGTCCTATAGTATCTAGAACACCTCCTAGCTCTATCTACCCACTAGAGGTGGATAACTTGCCTGGATACTATAACATTATTATTGTTATTATTATTAATAATAATAATAATAATAATAATAAAAAAAAAAGTTAATTAGAATAGTAAAATAAAAATTTTCCTTGTGATTTATGAATTAACAAGTTTTTATATCTTGCTATCATATTACGTAGTGCTTTACAATTTTAACAATCATAACAACATGACTGGGTAATAAAAAGCAGACGTTATAAAACATTGAGGATTGATACATAAGGGCAAGTGCTATATATCACACATTGTGCCAGTCCAGTTCTATGTGAAATGTGCTTTGCGCTCTGATCCAGTCATACAACAAGGAGTAGGAATGAGGGTTATTTTTGTATGGAAAGTTAAGTGTTCAAGTTTGTGTTAATCATGTAACAGAATTGAAAACTGTGTGTGATAAAGTATTTCCTGAAAGGATCTTTTGTAGAATACTTCCATGAGATATGTGGTATTGACTTTTTAAATCCAATCTACCACTGAAGTTTCTCTGTTTCCAGTAGAGCAATGACATCACTTTAGCTAATGAAAAGTAATTCCAATAAACAAAATACTTCACCTTTACAAAAGGTTTCCCTTGTTAAATAAATATGATACTTTCCATGACTTTGGTACAGGTAGCACTTTTCACCTATGTAAATTATCTAAAACAGTGGCTATGCTATTTAAAAATTGGAGGAATATTAAGATTTCTAGAATCTGGTGCTATATATTGGCATGGCGCTAAAAAAGATTAGCTTATCTCAATTAATAATTAAAAAAAATTATAATTTAAAAGTTACTTACAACGATAACAGATATTTAATTCTTTTGCTCGATTTATCACTTAAAAGGAATCATTGATAATAGGCCAAGGATAAATAACTGCAATAGTATAATAAACCTTTTTACGATTTTGCTATCCAGTTTTCCTTACTGTTACATGATTAACACAAACTTGAACACATTTTCATTCCATACTAATATTCCCCTCAGTTCTCCTACTAAAACAGCTGTGTGACCTGATCAAACAGAGCATTAAGCACTTTTACCATACAAGCTGGTTGGTCCATTTTGTGATATATAGAATAGGCCCTTATGCAACAATCCCCAAAATAATACAGGGCTGGATCCAGACTTAAGTAAGTGCTTGAAATTAGTTACGCCTAGGCTAAACCATGTTGATTGAAGGGGAGTCATATTTCATCAGTTGTGAACAGTATTAGAGTTGAGAGGTGATGTTTCCTATCCCAAACATAAATAACAATGTAATAGTAACGCTGATCACTATCTGTGTGCAGTAAGCAATTCAAAGACATATCCCTGCACACAAAGAATACAATTAACTTGATTCCCCCTGCAATCAACATGGTTTGGCCCAGGAGTAACTAATTTCAATCACTTACTTAAGTCTGGATCCATCCCATAGAGTGTAAGCTTGCAAGCAGGTCCTTCTTACCCACCCAATAATATTATTATGATTGTTAATTATCGATTGTTAATTATAAAGCACTACTTAATATGATGGTGCTATATAAAACCTGTTAATAAATAACCATTGGAGCGTTTCAAATGCAGTAGGTCAACATGTTTATCATGTAACTTCACCTCTCCAATATATCAGTAGAACAAAGAACTAGGAGAAATTAAGGGTAAACAAAAATAACACTCCTAAATGCATTCAAACCCATAGTGTGTCTAAACATTCTGCAAAGCAACATAATAAAACCCAGAAGGGCTGTTTCCCCATGGAACTGAAATAGTTTAAAGGAGGTGATAGAAGGTAAAGATTATGTAGAAGTGCCAGTGGATGCTGTAATTGCAGATGTTTTACTAGTAGGACTTAACAAGTCTACTGAGTTGAATCCCCTTGGTTTTCTAAATTAATAAAAATGTAAATAAATATTTTTATGTATCGATTAATTCCTAATTGGCATTACCAGATCTTTCAGGATATATTGTAGTATTCTTATATATCAGAATTACTGCTGGTATTATATAACAGCAGCACAGCTGGCAAGGAAAGTAACGTTTCATCAATTATGACTCAATTAGAGAATATTCAAATATTCACACTCTGCAAACAATGTGATATGTCTCGACACGTGTCACCAGCAGCAGCTCAACCCAGAGATTGTAACTTGGGTTTTTTTCTTTGCAAGATCACTGTAAACAGTGAAAAAGGTTACCTTAGGCCAAACAGTTTTTTAGTTCAATTTAGATTATTGCATACCACTAACACCATCTAAATAGAACTTAATCATAGTAATGATATTAAAACTGATATTACTACTTTTCAAAACTCCAAAACGTATGGATATATTACATGTAATACTGTCACAGACGTATTATTGCTTATATTTTTAAGAGACTCATTCATCATCCTACAAAAGTGCAAGTGTGGTTAAATAGGTTCATGGTCACATGCCCCCATGACATGTGAGCAGTAAATTTATTGCTCTAATGTCAATCTATTGTATGGTCAGCTCTACACATCCTGATTTATTGTACATAGTACATTTAAAAATTTAAATGCCACACACACACACACACACATATATATATATAGTCCCCACTGCGAGGGCTCGCATTGCGAATTAGGGAAAGCTGAAAGCTGGTTTTTGGCTGT
>WWET01002968.1:41035-59945 GCA_011038615.1 Limnodynastes dumerilii | reverse complement strand
AACATTTTAACGTGAGATTATAAAATTATTTGACGGTTTCTCCTCTAATATTTTGCACTTCTAGGGAAGGACCAGGGGTGAAGCCTTCTACTGTACAGAACCACAGTTTCCCGCTAGTGTTTCATTAGAGTGCTGCAGCTCTGTAAATGTTGCTTCTAGGAATTAGTAGAGGCTCGGGATGAACAACGCCACACTCCCAGAACATGGGCCCCGGTTCGAATACCCTAGGGGCAGTACTGCTAAGAAGCTTAGTCCAGAGAATGGCCTTTAAAGACGCTGCCATCTGCACACAGCTTAGCACTGTTAGTCATGGATGGTGTCTGCTCACCATGCTCAAAGCAGTCAACGAGCTTGGGCTGGATGGAGGGGGTTCATTTAAAGTTCACCCTCCCCACAATCCAGATGTCTCATGGCTCCTTGCTATTAAGTGGCTGTGCCTACCTCTGCCTCTGAGACTTACCTGGACATTAGGTCAGCATTGTAATATTGCTGGGTATTTTCATTTTTATTGCAGCTGATTATCTCCTTTGTCTTGCTTACAAATCATGATCTGGGTAGCACTCATGGAAGATGTAAGTTTAGGAAACAACCTTCCATTCTTTAAATACTGACGCCATTTTTGAGGACATTACATAATAAAATGAATTGCATATTTAACATGAACAGGTACTCCCCTCTAAATCAGTGCATCAATTCCTCCAGGGATCCCAACTTAAGGGATGATATATAAAAATTCCTATTATTACTTTTCTTTTTAAATAACAATAGTGCAATAAAAAAAAAAATTCTCATGGAACTTCAATATTCTGATCAATTACTATTATGAAGTGCCACAAAATTACTGATTGATATATGTCTTCTAGAAAATCAAGTTCACTGTAATAATTGATAGTCTATAATGCATCCACAGTTATCTGTTTGGTTTTCAAAAAATAGGTGAAGCCAAGGAAATCTCATTGGCTTACTTAAGTAATTTTATAAACAGAAACATTTTTGTCCACTAAAAGAATCAATAAAGTACTATTAAATCTGTATTCCAGCGTGGGAGTTTAAGTCATAAACATAAATATATTATATGGCACTCTGTGATATTAAATGCAAGAACCTTTACTCCTTAATTTCTCTAGTACTCTTAAGATGTTTGGTACACAACTAGGAATACAGCTCTTTTGAATCAACACTTAGTGTTAAAAAATAATATTCAATAAACAATACTTCCATGAATTCAGAGGACGGAGGAAACTCATCTCCAACAAATAAAAGGGCCATCAATAGACTGAGGATTGTTATATACACAAGAAAACACCAATCGATTTTACTCTATTTTGTATCTTTAATAAACATTGTTTTATCACACTATACTGTTGTTTATATTGAGTGGGACTAGGGCGCGGGGTATCCTAACAGGTTAATCTTTTGGGCATAATTTTGTGAACTGTGCAGCACATAAAATGAATGTTATTCTGTATTTATTTAGTAAGGACTGCTGAAACAATACTGTAGGTCTCTCTTCTTCAAACAAAAAAATGCTGTGACACTGCCGAAATCAAGTATGAAGGGCATTAATTAGCAACACATTTATCAACAGATGCATAAATTACTTTATTATATATTTTTAATTCAGTAGACTTTAGATATTTGCCATAACTTTATGACCTACTTTCAACAGAGAAATACAACACAATAATATTACTAAAAATAAATGAAACCTTTGTTTTAAGTACAGGAAAGACAGATGAGTACGCAATAGAGAGTTGTCATACTCCACAGGCCCTTTTAAAGCCTCACTGTTGCGTCACCTGATGTTTGACTCACTGTCAGAAAATAACATGTATTCCAATGCCTTTGATTAAACAGATGACTCTGTGGGCACTTGTTTGAAAGTAGCTTCACACAAAGCACCATTCACACATTAAAATGGATAACAATAGCATCTATGATAGATAGAATTAGTCAATAAAACATAACCTATGCAGGCATAAAGAGAGTAAAGGTTTCTCTTTTTGTCAATAACTTTAAAACCCCAAAACCAAAACAATGTAAAGAAAGTAAAACAAAAGTTCTATTTAAAACAATAGAAAACATTTTTTTTATTAATATGCAAAGCAAATCCCAAGATGCATAATAGAAATGACATAATGGAAATATTTGTCTAAGGTGATTGCAGCAATAGCAGTAGTACAGCTAACTTCTTTCTCTCACCTATGCCTATCTTACAACGATAATAAAGTCCTGCAAAATACTTTTCATGGGAATTTATATTCTTGCAAAAGGGTATGGGAAAAAAGGAGGCCTGCATAGGTCAAGTCAGCAGCGAGAAGAATATGCAGAGACTGTAAATGAGAAGTAATGTCCCAAGATTATAAACAAGGTATAATACAGCTCAGATCTTAAATTAAAACAACTATGACAAAGCCATAAGAACAATCAGAGCCCATGCCAAGGGTCATGACAAAAGGCCAAATTATTATATAGTATAAACGTAGCAAATAATTAAGAGAAAAGGAGGTCCTTCATATGATTGTTATTTTCACCTGAAATAGTGGGTGGATGGCTGTCCCGCGCTCTCTACCGCAAGGTACAAAATGGGCCAAACAGACTGTGCGTACACATCTGATTACCTCTTATTAACAATAACAAATGGTTGCGTTGCAATGAGAGTACTTAAAATAGTTATTTTAATCAGTAGATACCTAATCAAAGGCACATAAATATGCAAAGAAAAACAGAAAAGGCAACAATGGCAAATGGGGTGAGCAGCAAAACAACAAATGTTCCAAAAGGCTTTGTCTTTGAATCACCGATTTGCTACAGTTATTGCTCATACTTATTGCCTAACTGTCTTTTTGTTCATACTGCAATTTGGGAACATTCCCTCTTTTCTGACACTGGAACATTCACAAGCCGTTTGGAACAGTAGGTATCTACTGATCAAAATAACTATTTTTAATCGCCAAACCGTATTTATTAAGCACAAAATCACACAACTGGACTGTGATTTTAAATCGCGTGTATTAAAATCGCGGTCCTGATTTTTTTCAATAATAAAGATACAAGTTTTCTAATTCATTAAAGTCGATTTCACCGAATCGCGGTAAAATCGCCTTTAAATCACAAAAAATAAAATCGCAGCCAGAGAGGTGCAATTCTATTTTTTTGTACGATCGAGACCTACAAAAACACACGTTCGTATAGCAGACATGTGTGTATGTCTGTGTAAAAACTCAGCGCTGCATGGCTGCAAGCCTTAGCCATGCTGTACTGATGGAACTACAAGGATCAGCAAAGCTGAACCTTTTAATTCTATCAGCACAACATGGTTAAACTTGTAACCATGCAGCGCTGCGTGTACTGTGTAAAAAAGAAAAGAAAAAAAAAACAACACATACATTATCCCTACATTGCTAAAATAAAGTATGCATGTAAAAAAAATATTTTCCTAACTAACAATGTTCCCTACATGAGTGCACTTACCTTCATTGGTCATCTCTCCTAATTAAAGTGAAGTGTGTGCAATGTATCGTGTGTAAAAATTATAAAAAAAATATTTGTACACACTATTTGATGTCCGCATCTTGGGAAGCCTTCAATTCTTCTTATTCTGATGTCTTCTGGTGTTTTCTTCTTCCTTGGATCGTCTTCTGTTGCCACGATGCAGAAACGCTTCTTAACGCCATCGGAGCTGCTCCTTATGACGATCAGTTCGCTAGGGTGCAGTGTTTTTAAAGTAGAGATGACGTCAGAAACAGTAGAAGACCAATGTAACTGACGTCATCTCTACTATAAAAACAGTGCCCCTTAGTGACCTGATCGTCATAAGGAGCAACCCCGATGGAGTTCAGAAGTGTTCCTGCGTCGTGGCAACAGGAGAAGACGATCCAAGGAAGAAGAAAAGACCAGAAGACATCCTAATAAGAAGAACTGAAGGCTTCCCAAGATGCGGACATCAAACAGTGAGTGTACAAATATTTTTTTTATTATTTTTACGAAACACGATACAATGCACCCATTTCACTTTAATTAGGAGAGATGACCACCGAAGTTAAGTCCACTCATGTAGGGAACATTGTTAGTTAGGAAATATTTTTTTTTACGTGCATACTTTATTTTAGCAATGTAGGGGTTAATGTATGTGTTGTGGATTTTTTTTATTTATTTATTTTTTACACAGTACACGCAGCGCTGCATGGTTACAAGTCTAACCATGTTGTGCTGATAGAATTACAAGGATCAGCTTTGCTGATCCTTGTAGTTCCATCAGTACAGCATGGCTAAGGCTTTCAGCCATGCAGCACTTAGGTTTTTTCTACACCGCGATTTAGCCCTTTAAAAATCGCAGACCATCACCTGATATTGAAAAAATCGCGATCAAATCGCGTTTTAATGAATTTCACATTTAAAAAAAAAAAATCACGGCAATATCGCCGCGATGGCCCGTTATGCAAAATCGCGGGTCAAAATAGTTTTTTAATGAATGAGGCCCCAAGACCGGTATGGTCTTACTGTACAATCAGAATACCTCACCACTCTCACCATGAGTACAAGCTGTACGCATGCCATCCCATCCCATCCTATACCAACCTGCTGTTGGAAAGGCTTTAAGCATGAAAGCCTTGATCCTGAGGATCCAACTATGTGCTGGAAGCCATACAATGGACACATGTCCATTTGTGGTCGTTTTCCGTCCGCATGCAGAGGCAAAATCGACATTATACCTGAGAATGCAGTTTCCTCGACTTCTCCTTTGACAGCATACTTATGTTCCTTACCCATACTAACTACATTACCAGGTATAATCTCGATTTTCCTCTTCCTCCTATGGCAGTATACACACCTGATATAAGCATAAAGCATTTAAAGGGTGGGTACATACATATATACTAAAAACAGTTTCTTATTTATTTTTATTTTTAAATAACTGCACTAAGCACCTTTCGGACAAATTTCACAGCTGGAATAATGAATAATTGTTTAGATTCTCTGAACACACTAGTTCTGCCTAAGTAAATTCTCAAAGCCCAAACTAAAAGTATGAAGCTACCTCTCCTTATCTCCTTTTGGATTTGGGCATAAAGAAGGGAGCGTTACTTCCTGATTTAAATGAGCAGCAGAAACCACCTTAGGAAGAAAGTTCAGATTTGTCCTAAGCACCACCTTATCGCTATGGAAACAGGTATAGGTTCCTCCATCCAGAACTCTTGAAGTTCTAAACCTCTTCTGGTGGAGGTAATGGACACCAGATAAATCACTTTCCAAGTAATAAACTTCAAGTGAACTTCTTGTAATAGTTTAAATAGTTTTTCCTGTCATGGTATATCAAGTTAAGGTCCCAAGTAGGCAAAGGTGTACTAATGCCTGGTCTGATTCTGGTGGCTGCTTGAATAATCCACTCCCTTATTGGCTAGAAGGGTAGAATTGTGATTACTGTAGTTTGCCCTATGAAAATCTTGTTAAAAATAAGCTACTGAACACTGCTCTTGTAATCTGGAAAAAAAATGTTTTTACCTTGTTGTTTTTAGCTTTCACCATCATTAAGGCAGCAAGATGGCTCAGTGAGTAGCACTTATGCCTACAGTGCTCAAGTCATGAGTTTGATTCCCGGACTAGGCCTTATCTGTATGGAGTTTGTATGTTCTTCCTGTGTCTGCGTGGGTTTCCTCTGGATGCTCCGGTTTCCTCCCACATGTCAAAAAGATGCTGGTAGGTTCATTGGCTGCTGACTAAGTTAACCCATGTGTGTATGTATGTGTTAGGAACCTTAGTATGTAGCTCCATTAGGGGCGAGGACTTATGTGAATGTCTAATGTTCTCTGTTAAGCGATGCAGACAATTTGTGGCGCTATATTACCAAACGTTAATAATAATAATAATAATAATGTCTTAAATGGTTTTCAGAATCTCTGCACATTTAATTCCCTTAACAACATTCTTTTTCATTCTGTTTTCCCAAACTTGAAGGACCCTGAAGGTTACTACTGTAGCTATAGCTGGTCTCATTGCTGCTTCAGCAATACAATGTTTTTTCAAATTTACCTCCATTTTTCTGTCCATTGTGTCCTTAAAAGAGTTGGCATCTTCCAATGGCAATGTAATTCTTGATATTGCCACGTCCACCCTAGGAGCCTTCTTCTATAGCTTGGCTTGAGACTACATCATTTTGTCAGGGAACTTCCACTCCTCAGTAATTCGTTCTTAAATAACTTGAGAGACATGAAATTTTCTGCCTTTTTGCATGGCTACTTGAATAAAATATCAAGGACTTACTGGATTGGGGATCCGTTCTAGGTTCCCGGGGGCATGGCAAAGGCTCAGCAGAGTAGCGGAAGCTGGAGGGCCTTATACAGGCTCATGAGCTATATTGTAGCAGATAGGTATAGATTGAACTTGACTTGAACAGGCTGGACTTGAGCTGGACTGGACAGACTTGACAGGCTTGACATGGACTGGATCTGGACAGGATCTAGACATGACAGATTATCTGAGGTATGCTGAAGCGCTGCTCAGTAGCAACCAGGCACCTTGTATAGACAAGTTGTTCTGGCACTGTTGGAACATTGCTTAAATATTGCGCTCTAGCCAGGGATTAGTGACTGCTATCATGTGACCGCTGCAGGAATGATCCGAATGGCTGGCTCATGTTGGGTTGATCCCAAGATGGTGGCGCCCAAGTACTAGACTTGACAGGTTATCTGAGGTATGCTGAAGCGCTGCTCAGTAGCAACTAGGAAGCATGGGCAACAGACAAACGAGTCAGCCACGGTTTGTGACATAATAAATACTGAAGTTTTAGATCTTTTTTTGCTTTTTGCAGTGCTTTTTTGTAAGAAAAAAGGTGACGGAACTCACATCAAATCACGCGAAACCACACGATCAATCACAAGCCGGGGCAGCGCCACAAGACATCACAACCCATGCAGACGAAGTACGCATGCATCGGACTCGACACACAAGCAGCCCGCATGCACCGTTACGATGATTTTGCCACCAAAACTTTTAAAACTTCTGTCGAAAAAAGGTGCCGGAACTCTGTTCCAGTGCGTTCTATGACAAAAAAAGCACTGGTTTCTTGTATATGCGGTGTCTTGTCAATAAGCTTCAACTAAATCAAAGCCGACTGACTTATCTTCTTTAGATTTTAATGACACCACCACTGACAAAGGTGAGTCACCTGGAAGATAAACCCCTTCTTCAGGATTCGAATCTTCAGACTTATCTGATACAAGAGGCCTGGGTCATTTTAACGACATTTCACCAAATCTTCATTGGTTACGAATGTGACTGCTAGAGCCACCTTCAACATATGTATAAATTTGCTTATTTGAGCTGACTCTTCACAGGTGGCATAAATGATTACTGTGGAATCCACAGGCAGGTAATAAATGCCATATTATTACCTGTTAATGTGGTTTCTTTGACACTTCCATGGCAGCCCTTCACAAGAATGATAAAGACACCCAGCAGTATATAAACATCACTTCCACCTGCCAACAGTGTCTTCCAACTTTACAAGCTCAAAAAAAAGAACAGAACATGTTAGACAAAAACAATAATACTCAGTACGGGAGGGAATCTAGAGGCTGCCATGGAGGAGTCAAGGAAACCACATTGTCAGGTAACAATATGCTGTTTCTTCCTCCTCCAATAGCAGCCCAAGCAGTAAGATTAGGGCGGGATCAAGAAAAATAATATATACACACACAATTAAAGGTTTATACATGTATTTGATATATTTTTTAAGGTATCCACCCCCTTCTGTATATAAGCTTCCTTATCAGCATTTGATCCATCTAGCGATGGTTGCCTTTAAAGCTGCATTACCTCTGTTTTTGCCTTCTGTCAGTATAAAAAATTGCCTTGAAGTCCTTATGGATGCTGTCCTATTCACATAAATTATTAGTGCCCTAACCAAGTCCAGCCTGTGAAAATTTTTCTCCTTTTTATTCTTCAGATTTGGGCATAAAGACAGAAGTATTATTTCCTGATTTATATAAAAGGTTGACACCAGAGGGTTGGTACGTAAC
This sequence comes from Limnodynastes dumerilii, assembly GCA_011038615.1. Classification (NCBI taxonomy): domain Eukaryota; kingdom Metazoa; phylum Chordata; class Amphibia; order Anura; family Limnodynastidae; genus Limnodynastes; species Limnodynastes dumerilii. The sequence goes on along the minus strand of WWET01002968.1, from coordinate 51,924 downwards.
ACCAACTTATTCTCAAGGAAATTTAGAAATTGCAGTTCCACCCAGAGCACTTGGAGCTCAGAGATACGCCTAGCTGATATAATTGCAACTAAAAATACTACTTTCCAAGTAATCCACTTGGCCTCGCCTTCTTTGCTGCCTGCACAAACCTGAGGACATACTTGTTTCTAGCAATGTCTCAGCCCATAATAGCACTTAATGCTGAGATTTGCACCTTTTTCGAGCTGGTAGACAACCATTTCTCCAGCCCTTCTTGTAGAAAATCTAAAATAGCAGGAATTTGCATGATATTTTTTTATTCTTTGCACACCAGTACATACATTTCTTCCATATTATGTAGTAAGCCACACAAGTTGATTGTTACCTAGCTTTTAACAGAGTCTTAATGACTCTTAAGTTTTCTTAAGTTCTTGGTCTCAGCAACCAAGCTATCAAATTCCACGCCTCTGGATTGGGGTGAAGCACGCTGCCCTGTCTTAATAGATTATTTTTACTGGTGGAAGCTTCCATGGCCTGTCCACTGCCAGTTGTAGTAGCTTTGGAAACCAGGCCCTCCTGATCCAATAAGGGAGTATAGCGATTACTGTTATCTTCTCCCTTTCTGTCCTTCTCAGTACTCTTGGAACTAGTGGGAGAGGTGGAAAAATGTAAGCTAGGTCGAAGTCCAATGGGACTGTCAATGCATCTATGTACAAAGCTTCTGGGTCTCTGAACCTAGAGATGTAGGCGGGTACCTTCCTGATCTTCTTGTTCACAATAAGATCTACTTGAGGTATTACCCACATTCTTGTGATTTGAAAGAACATCGCCCTGTCCACCTCCCATTCTCCTGGGTAGACGACATATCTGCTGATACAGTCTGCTGCAAGATTCGCTTTGTATGTAGCGGAAATGTTTACATGATTTTCTGCCCATGTCAGCACTAACCTTGCTTCTTCCATCATGCTCTTGCTTCTTGTGCCCCCTTGTATGTTCAGGTAGGCTACTGCCACCTTGTTGTCTAACTGTATGATCACGTCTTTGAAACTCGTCCTGAAATGTATGACAAGCCAAAAGGACCACCCTTATCCCTCTTAAGTTTGAGTGAGCCATACTTAATCTAGTGGACCAAGTCCCTTGCATGTAATCTTGGCCACAGGTAGCCCCCTAACCTGAAGAGCTGGCATCTGTTGTTACTATAATGACTTGCAGAATACTGAAGATTTTCCGTTTCTAACATTCCTTCCGTCATCCACCATCTTAAGTATGACTTTGCCTTCTTTGACAGATACATTTTCTGCCTCAAATTCTTGCTGTCCTTGTTCCACTGGACCAGGAAGCATCCTTGAAACCACCTCATGTGCAATTTCACCCACCGAATGGTTTCTATGGCTGATGACATAAAACCCAACACTTACATGCACTGTCTCGCTGAGGTCTAACTCATCTTCATGGTTTTTTTTTCAATTGTTCCATCATAACATTTCTTCTGTCACTGGTTTATGACACCCTCATGCTATCTGTGTTTATCACAACTCCCAAATACCTTATCTTTGTAAATGGAATGGACTCTACTGAACATTGACAATCCAGCCATGCTGTTGAAATACCAACAACACCTTCTATATGTGTATAGGGGCTTTCTCCTGCGATGATGCTGCTATCAATGTGTCCAGGTATGGTCATAAGGTTATGCCTTTCAATCTTAGTTAGGCAATTATTACCACTAATGGTTTCATAAAAGTCCTCAGAGAACTTGCAAGTCCGAAGGGAAGGGCTATAAATTGGAAATGTTCCAAATATATGGAACCTGAGGAGACACTGATGCTTCTTGTGAATGGGGATATACAGGTATGCATCCTTGAAATCTACTGATGTCACCCAAGTTTCTGGTTGTAGGTCTGGAAGTATGGATTTTAAGGACTCCATCTTTTCTCACCACAAAAAATCTTGAATAAAAGCCTTAAAATCTTTCCTTAGATGGGACTTCTATCACTACTTGCTGTTGCATCATATTGAGAAGTCTTAATTTTAGTGCCTCGCATTTCTGCTTGTCGATAGGTAATTGAGATATTATAAACTCTCTTCTAGGAGGATGCAGAAGTTCCCATTTGTAGTCGCTGTGGATAATTTCTAACACCCATTTGTCAGAGGTGGAGTTCTCCCAGATTTGAAAGAATCCAGACAGTCTGCCACCTACCTTGACATGTGTGGTGGTACTTCTAGTGTCACTGAGAAAGTTTGCACAGGGTAGTCTTGATGTTTCTGTCTCTTTGCGCACAAAAATTAGATATTGAAGTCGACCACTGACCTCTCCTCTAACCACGACCTGGTCTGTAGGCTCTGGCATCTCTATATACCTGCGGATTAAAATGATATGTCTTCCCAGTTGAACCTCTTTTGGATATTTTTTCCTGGGGTAACTATTGCGATTTCCCTCCAGTTGATTTTGAAACTATCTAATTTAATTTCTAGCCGAATAAATAATCACCCTGAAAAAAACAGAGACAGAAGCTTACTTTTAGACTAAGAGTCCGCTATGCATGGCTTCAGCATAATGATCTTCTGGTCACTGCTGCTGTAGCTGTTGCCCTTGCCATTAATCTGTAAATTAAACTCAACTGCCAGTTAAATATCCTGTACTATCTTTAGCAACTCTGTCCTCTTGACACCGTTGATAATATTTCCTTCCAAGGTGTGAAACCAACCTCGAAGCACTCTAGATGTGATGGTGGTTGCTGCTGCCAGCTTCAAAGCAGCTCCAAGAATCATGTGTTGTTTTTTAAGGCCAATCTCCATCCTTTTTTCCATGAGGTTATTTTGCATGATATTCTTGATACTGCTGCATCGACCCTTGGGACTACTCCCACTTCTGTACTTCCTCTAGATGAAAAGGATACATTTTATTCATGCAAGTGGGTATGAACACTCTCTTTCTCAGGATGTTTCCATTCATACAAAATTACGTCCTTTTCTACGAAACAACGGAAAAACCTTGCTTTTCTTCCTAAACTCTTTAAATAATAGATCTTGAAGTTTTAACTCTTCTTGAGATTCTTCAATGTTTAATGATTTATTAATCAATTTCAGAAAATTATTTACCAAGTCTGCATTGAATTCCATTTTGTGCACACAATCCTACTGATTCAGCTTCAGACAATGGAGATTTTTCTGACACACAAATAGGCTCATCCCATTCTGATATCTCAGATTTATCACCACGCACAGATCTTTATCTTTTTAAGGAGAACTTTTTCATATCCTCTTTAGTAATAAACATATCCGCCAATGCGGTTTTCATCATTGAAATAAAATCTGACATCTGCGGTGTCATCAGCTGCTGCTGCTTAAGTTTACACTCCTTACAGTCCATTCTATTAAATGTAACCGGCAACATCTTATCACAAAGTGAACATCTTGCAGAATGTAGCTTCTTATGCTTTGATTTTATTTCCACTCTGTCCTTGCTTGCCTCCGACCTAAATAATGAGGCTGGATCACATGGAAGATGCCCTTTGTAGAGTCAACTCGCTTTTACCTGCAGATGAACCCAGGCTACAACATGGTGGAACTTTCTTCCTAGTGCCCCATGTGCATGACATCCTCACTTAGCCCACCCTCGGGATAGGGGTGGGCATATAAAACTAAGCTCTGGAGTGCATGAGGCCGGTCCTGACCTCTGTCCCCACTTGGGCGCCACAGCGGCGAACAACCAAAAAAGTGAGCCCTCGTGTGCAACCTCCCTGCCTAGCCCAACAGAAAAGAAAAAGACACTGATAGCAGGTTGAAGTAACGTTTATATACTGCTGGGTATCTTTGCTGTGAAGCCCAAGTAGGGAGGTCTTAACCCAGATGTCGGGGCTGTCATCGGAGGAGGAGGAGGAGGAGGAAATAAATAAATGTATTGCTACTACTCTGTCTTTCGGAATGCAGAGTCCGTTTTTCCTCCGTGGTATTAGTAATCCAAATGAACAATATCTTGGTGAAAATGATTATATAATATAAACAAACACCAGCTGCTGCCAAAAGCAAAGCTAAAGAGACAAACAGCAGAGTCTGAGCGCCAAACGGTAGCTTAAATAACCCTCTCAATGGGTTTCACCTGATGAACAGTTTCCTATATGGCGGCGCCCATCTGTAACCTACCGAAATGTGGCTCCGGATCATTTCCAGTTTCTTACCATGCTCTCCACACACAGACCTGCTGCCTCCCAAGAGGGTAAAGGAGGCTCTGCATTAATATTTCACCTTGCGGTGCTGAGGCCGGTCCTCCACCACCTCCCCCACTGCCAACAGGGATGCGCAGAGCCCAAGTCTTTCAGACCATTGCATTGTTGGCAGCACAGGTAAGCCCACAAGACATGTTTCCAAAGGTGGAGACCTTATATTCGTCCGGGTTGTCTTCTTTTTTCCTGTCTGCCTCCTATATCAGGGGGAAATACCCAGGTGTGTATGCTGCCATAGAAGGAAGAGGAAACTATCGTAACTGGTGAGTCTGGATTTGATTCATTTTGAAGACCAAAGAATCTAAACATGTATTTTCCATTTTCCATGGAGCTAGTCCTGTAAACACTAAAAAAAGGTGTTACAATTTTCTTCAGTTCTAAGCTAAGTAGGATGTAAACTAGAATCATTAACATTCATTCTTTGGGTCTTTTATTCTAAAACACTCAACCTCTGCTTATATATATTTAACAGAAAGATAAAAGCCTGAGTTTATAGCAGGGATTGCGTTAAATAATTATACATCTTGCAAGAACTGTTGAATTGAGGGGATCCAAAATAGATGACCTGGGATTGAGAGTGCACTGGGGATAAAGCCATCAGGGTAACCAATAAGTATATTTATCAGCAATGTTGTCAGACTTATGTCCTTATCTTTCAATGAAAAATTCAATGAAAACCTTGTTAACTTGTAAGAGTGAGCTTTACAATTCTCTATTGAAAAATGTGTGTGTTCTCCTCCTAATATATATCTAGCTGCAGGTTGCTGCCCTTTTTTCTGGAGAGTGGTAAATGTAGTTACTCTTATTTGTTAATATAAAAAAATACAATTTGTGACATTGCAGATCAGTGGCAACTTTATACTTTGAATACAATTTAAATGAAAAGAAAGACAAAAAAAATCAGCCTGCTATGACTTTATGCTTAAAATAGCTCTGAATATAATATAATGCTTTTGCCTAATAAAACAGCAGTATGCTAACACCAGCACCCTCTCATGGTTAACTATATTAAAGCATGCTGCCTCTGCTAGTATAAGCATTTAAAATAAGTCAAATTTACTTCAAAGAAATATATAGAACTTTCAACAAAACTTTGAGAAGTGAAGGATGGCTGTATGGTTGACGTTTAGTTTATTTTAATTTACTTTGCCCCAATCCTAAACTGAATTTCTTTGCTACATTTGTCATCCAAATTTTTGTGACGTACTAAGTTCTCCAAAAGTTTTGATGTGCGTGGAGTACTGGTCATCTTCTGTTCTGACCAAGCTACTGTATATTCTATAAACTGTTTTGGGTTCTTTTTGGACATAGCAGACCGTGTTCAGAATTAAGAACGTCTGGTAATCTTCGCACGCAAAAAGCGTAAGTGGGGTGATTTCTATTTAGCACGCATGTGCAGACCATGGAGTTGCGAAGCGTAATTGGAATGATGAGTAAGTAAATTCTGTACAACAAAAATGCGTGCGAACATAAAAGGTGGGACGGATTATTAATAAGTATGCGTCAGTCATAATGTAAATAGCAAAAAATGGGCGTAGTAATGTAGAAGACGTGTGCTCATATTTGCGAACGTTTCACTTACATCACATATACGTGCGCTAACGGTAAGATTGCTTTCACAACACGGAAGTGTTCCGAAATTCGTTACTTTTGTGACACGTACTTATTGTGACATGTACAGGAGGTGCCTTGACGCTGGGCAGGTGAGCTTAACCCAATATAGCCATATTTTTAACTAAACCTCCTTTTTATTTATGTGCTGAAACATAGTGTTATATAATGTCTGTTTGGAGCGCTGGATCTTTTTTGTTCCTTGTAGTTACACAGTGGTCACTTTGGTCCTTGGCTGCACCTCTATATTTATTTAAATTTGTTGAATCAGAAGCGCAGCCAGTTTTTTTTGCTACGTACTTATTTTGTATTAACGTACGGATCTATTACGAAGGCACAGAAAAGCTTCTTAAATCTGAATCCGGTCCAGCATTTGTAAAGCATACATTACAATGTGCATGACAGAACAGTTATTCAGTTATTAAATACATTTTATTAATATATGTGTAGGTGGTAATAGCATATTATAGTATATCTTTTATAATATTAATATTTATTATATATTAGTATATCTTTTATAATATTAATATTTATTATATTTTAGTATATCTGGTTACTAAAAGTGTGCATGTGCTTGAAATCAACACTACTTTATTTTGTTAAATATAATCAAGTCAACACTTTCTGTCTTCTTCAACTCATTTGAAAGATCTGAATCAATAATAATGAAAAAAATACCAGAGCTTTAAGGTAAACCCATTATAAATAAAATGAAGCACTAGGATGCCAAGGACCAACCAATACCTGTTAATGTAGTCAGCAGATACATACACACACACATACATACACACACACACACACTCAGTGGCAGTAGTCCTCAAACTTCTCATTGTTCCAAAAATAAAAATACCCTTGCATGAAGCACAGGCAAATACATTTCATATAATTTAGTGTAATTGTAAACATTTGATCCAGGAGCAGTAGTAAATTGCCATACTTAAAAAATAAAAAGTGTACAATTTCACTTACCTTTTCTGCAAAACAAACCACGGAATGTTCTACATAGGTATGTTCTTGGTCCACTGTACATATCAATATGGAGCCGATATCCATGAAGACCATAGTTTGGGTCAATATCATCCAGGATTGGAATATGCAGAGGAAAGCTGTAAGGGCTCCAAACAAAAATAAAAATATAAATGAGAGGAAAAAGGAAGTGTGTAAAGGCTACATAACAACTGGGATACAAACAACTTAACAATAGAGGTCAATACTGATGTCTACTGATGTCAACAAAGGGGTAAATATTTAAAAAACAAACAAACATAAATAATCTACAAAATAAACTTATGAGAGCCATGCAAATCACAAACAGATTCAAAAGAAATTTTACATACTTAGAATTTAAACCCTAAATTAACACAGAAAAATGATATTGATTGATGTTAAATGAAAACTGTTTATTTCAGCTTTATGCCCTCAAGTGTGGTTAGCTAAGTAGTCTTGTTTTAAAACTACAATACGGATTGTCAGAGATCTCAAAAGCAGTTCTTGATTTTAATGCTTTTAATTATCATACTATATGCATTTACCCTGCATTAGGTTGTCAAGCAGTGAGGATAATCAGTTCAATTTAATGATTAGAAGAGCAGCAGTATATATTGTAGTTTATATGTATCCCTGATACATCATATTGTACCTCATTAGCAAATTTTGGATTGAGCAAACTGAACTATTAGAAACTGTGTCATCCCTTCCAAATATATCGACCAGTACCTTTTAGCAGATCCACACAAACTTTTTTCAAGCAGCTGGTGATAATGTAGTGAGGCCATCACAAAAGCTATTTCAGAACCTTTCTAAAAGAAACAAAAATATGTAAGCAATATGTAATTTAGTAACTTAGTAATTTAGTAAAATAGTTGATGAGGTTGAAAAAAAGACCAGTGCATCAAGTTCAACCTAGTATGGATCTCCTGTGATCCCTATCTTTATAATTGAAATTGATCCAGATGAAGCCATCTCCAATCTGTTGCAATCTGAAAAAAATTCCTGCTGACCCGAGATGACCATCCTGTTTCTACCTGGCTCCACTACTCCTATTTCTCCCTGGTTCCACTACTGTCCTTCATTTAAATTAGCGGTCCTGGTAACCCTGGATGTCCTTTTCTGCTAAAAATTGATCTAATACTTTCTTAAACATATCAAGTGAATCTGCCATCACAACCTTCTCTGGCAGTGAATTCCATATCTTGACTGCCTTTACTGTAAAGAACCCTATCCATTGCTGATTGTAAAACTTCCTCTCCTCTAACCTTAGTGGGTGCCCCCGTGTCCTGTGTACAGTCCTTGGGGTAAAAAGATCCCATGAAATTTCTCTGTATTGACCCATTATGTATTTTTATATAGTAATCATATCTCCTCCTAGACACCTTGGGTTAGATCCAGAACCACGTACACTAGCGTATTTACGCTAACCGGAGACATAAAAATGCTATTTTGCATTTGCATGGCAGATGTTACGACACATAACTGTGATCGTATGTACCTGCCTCGTATCAACACAATAACTATGTAGGAAGGGGGTGCAAGCCATAAGACACCTGTAATTACGCTTCAGAGGCGGGGTAAAGGCATTTAAATCGTACATTATGGGAGTGCTTAGGCGCCTAAGTATGTGCAGCCATTACAGCCGGCAGGAGTTACGCTTGGAAAAGTTAAGGTAGGGTTTAGCGTAAAACTGCTAAACTACGTACGACCAAGGGGAGTGCCAAGGGAAGTGCATAGTAAATAAACTAGCGTAACGTAGAAACGTAGCTCTGGATCTGGCCCCTCTTATCTAAATTAAACATGCCTAAACTGGCTAGCCGTTCCTCATAGCTCTATGACTCCATACCCATTATCAATTTTGTCGCCCTTTTCTGAACCCTTTCTAGTTCCAAAATGTATTTTTTATGGATTGGTGCCCAGAACTAAACTCTGTATTCAAGATGAAGCAATGATTTACCAATGATTTACATAGTGGCAAAATTACACTGCATCTATGCGGTGTAATTACCCTTGCATCTATGCGCCTTTTAATGCATGCTAATACTTTATTAGCCCTTGCAGCTGCTGCTTCACATTGAGCATTATTGCTATGTCTATTGTCCACGAGTACTCCCAAATCCTTCTACATTAAACATTCCCCTAAATTTACCCCATTTAATTTTTAATTTACAGATGGCATGCTTGTTTTTGATCCCTAAATGCATAATCTTACATTTATCTATGTTAAACCTCATTTTCCATTTGGCCGCCTAATCCTCCAGTTTATTCAATTCCCTCTGTAGAGAAGTATAATTTTAATAAATGAAAAATATTTATCAGAAGGCAAATAACAAAAAGTGGTATATCTTTTATTGAAGCTAGACTTTCTACTGCAAAATGGTTATCAAGAGCATTTGATTGAAAAAAAAATATATATATTACAGTGGATATTGTATGCAGAAGATTAAATAGAATACAATAAAGACATGTTTCTTGTTACAGTACTGGTAATGAGCACTTACAGGATATGCTATAAATCACAAAAATTAATCATATAAATACTTTTTACCAATATTCACAGTATGGTTATCCATTAACTATTCACTGGAATTCCAGAATGCCACAATGACTGCTGCTGATAGTCACAAAAAAAAATAGCAAAACTGTGTAAACCAATTTAAATACTGGCTTGTAGGTTACCTTCCACATTCCAAGTATTAGGCCAGGATGAAGATAGAAAAGTTTAACATGAGTGTCCTGGGCAATGTATTTGCTTGATTCCTTCAAGTCATATTCAGAAACGAGGGAGAACTTTTGAATCCTTGTTTAAAAAAAATAATCAAAAGTTATAGTTTTTTATTACAAATATATTTTACCAATAGTACATTTTACAGGGCCACATTTAAAGGATAAACAAAGAATTTTAAAACTCAGGACAATCTTGAACTGACACTTTTCTGGCTTCAGGGAAAAGATGAAAAAAATATGTGCATAGGCTCTGAGCTTGTAAATTTAAGGCTCTCTAGATGGTTCATGAAATAAAATAAAAAAATCAAGGTGTGAAAATCATGGATTCTACAGACATAGTTAACCAGTTTCCTTGATTCTAATTACAGTTATATAACTAAAATTATGCCAAGACTGCGGTCTAACCCTGACCCACTACTACATACTCTTTTCTGGATGGCCTTAATTTATTCCAGCATTGTGAGAAGGAATTAGAACCTTTAAAAACTCTATGGAGACCTTTGGAAGGTTTAGACGTCTATGCCTTTTGTTTTTATTCGGTTACTTCCTAATTATTTTACGCTGCCAAGGACTCTCTGCAAAAACTATAAGCTTAAGGCTCTTTTCAATTTTGATAGAAAAATATTTTCTAAGCTTGTTGCCATTGTTTCTCACATCCCATTGTAAAAAAAGAGTACCTTGGACAATTTGCCTGCATCAGCTGCTTCCCATAGGTATCAAAATGTACAAAAAAAATTAGAAAAAATTGAGTTTAAAAAGATTAACTAAAATCAGTAAGGAAAAGCATTTACGAGAAATTCAGTGTGTGGAAAAAGTCATCAAGCATTAGTCTACACTACATATCAACACTATTGACATAATGACATTAGACTTCCCTACTCAGTACCAACTAAATATTTTCCTTTGTGGAGGTCCAAACAAAAAAAAAGCATGTGCCAGAAGGGTTTGGTTTCTTAAAGTATGCCAATATCCCACAATACAATTCAGTCTTGCACTAATTTATCTTTCATTTATGTTAAAGAGATTTGCTGTGCCAGGATTTACACTACCCAATGCTATATCCCCTGTAATTTGAATTTCATCCCCTGTAATGTTCATTTTATTTGCAAACACTTTCAAGGAAGTTCAAACAATGGACAGCAACCTTGTAGAAACCAGACACACTTTACAGAGTAAGGAATAAGTGAGAACTATTTTAAAGTTCATTTTCAAAAACATCACATCCCCTTAAACTTAAAAACAGGTAAGTTTTAGATGCTGACTCTAAAAACAGAGAATGACTGACTGGTGCTTTACTGCTTCAGGGCCAGGTTATGTTTTGTGGGGGCCTCCTACCGTGTACACACACACACACAC
>WWET01002968.1:29432-40835 GCA_011038615.1 Limnodynastes dumerilii | reverse complement strand
ACACACACACACACACAGTAATATTTTTGTATGTATACATACACATTGCAGCTTCACCCAATCTTCAGGACACCCGCAGCTACTATGAGGATAGACGCCGGTAATTTACATCTTCAACCTAAGCACACTATCACAGCTACTGGAATTTGAAGCTGAAGCCTGGAAGTTTATGAAGGCCCCTGTGAGTGTGTGTGTGGCGGCCCTGGGACGACCGCCCTGGTTGCCCTGTGGTTAATCGGGCCCTGACCATAGCGCTTTCCACTAGTTTACTGCCACTCTATGTTATAGTGATATATTTTATGTATCCATGTATTACATGTGCATTGCTCATTTGCTGTCACATTGGCAATGCATATGGAAGAAGGTATGGCCACATTAAATAGGAGGTCTGTGAGAGGAATAGGATGGGATTGGGAATTTTCCACAAATCTGCTCCTTATAAATAAAATATCTTTGCTTAGTTGAGTTTCATGTGTGTTTTTTGGGCAGCAGTGCCTACATGTGGCATAAAGGGATACACAAGTAACAGTCTATGGAGTCATCCATTGGCTCTCTTCATTCTCCTTGAAGCTGAAAACAGCATGTTACAAGAATTAAGTAAACAAGGAATTTGGAGGTAATATCTTTCAGATCTGAAAATAATATTAATTTAACTTTAAAAGGTCTTCCAGATAAAAATTATTTTAATCTGCATGACTCCAGTATCATGCTTTGTCAGGTTTACTGCACTGTATTCTTGAGCATATCAATATTTGCTGTGTCATGAACTCTCTTAAGCCTGCCTGCCAAGTGTTTACCAATGTCATAACAGGAGTCAATATCTTGTATATAAATCAGTATGTAAGAAATATTAATTGGCCTTTTGGCCCTGACTGGCATCTTCTTTTATTTCTCTACCTAGTTTTGTTGTCCGTTTTAAGGCCTGGTTTGCATGAAGTCCAATATAGAGTAAAGTATATAGCATAAATGGCCATCAGGATTTGATGGTCATAAATGCCAGACCATGACCAGAGCAGATCAGTCACTTTTCCCAAAGGTGGAGTCTGTTGGGAGTGGGGAATTTTTTTGGCTTTAAATTAAAGTCTTGGTGGTGGCGGAAAACTGATAAGTCATTTGAGGTGAACAATGGCATAAAGGTTCTAGAACAGACCAGGTGGCTGTTTTTGTTAACCTTTTGTGTGTCAAATACACTATAAGTCACGAATGCTTCAGATGAGTTCAGGTTTGTGACAACCAACCCCAACTATCTTTCTTAATTTATGTAGGAAATCATGAAAAATGACTTACCAAGGCTCTGAATCACCCTACCTTGGTCCAGAATATCCCTTTAGCAACAAATTAAAAAAAAACCATGACTAATATGGTAATGGTGATATGGTAGGGTGAATAGTTGTGTGATCCCTCCCTCATAGTTTTGGAGCCATTTTAGCTAAAAGACTGTAGGGGAATGTCTGTCTTTAGCAATGCTATCTGTGATACATAGAAAGTCATTGACTGATCTAAGGATATTAGGGCTCTTTTTATTTAAAAAATAAATAGAAACACTGTACAATGCACACTGCTCATTTAGTAAAAGCTATTATCTATCAAATTCAGTGTACTAGTAGCATTATGATTCTGTAAAGTGTGTAGCTGTACACAATAAAATTTCCTGCACTTTAAGCAGAATTTTTCATTGTCGCTAATAGTGACAACTCAGTATTACACACAATATTATTTATAAAGCAATCTTATACAGTAGTGTACAGTTGTACGCACCTTAGGAACAAAATTTTTCCTGTACTGTGAAAAAAAAGCAGAATTTTTTCTTGATAGTGTGACAGTACTATACTGTCCACAATATATTATCTATCTTTTGCAATCTTACACCGCTTTTATATCCCCACCCTTAAAAAATCTGGGATTTTCAACCCTGAGTTTTTGCTGGCAAATTGTTTTAAAAAAAAAAAAGGTCCTACTATAACCCGGGAAATTTCCAGGTCTGATACTTTCAAATATGCCATGAATTTCCCAGAACTGCCCTGGCAAGAAACTGTCAATCAGTCTAAAGAGGAGCTCTTATTGGCTAAAAAGAAAAGGGGATTTCACTTTTTTAGTACTTTTATGTCTCCTTTCCCTGCACATGGCTCCCAGCTACAGATTTCTTTACTATTGCCATTGCTGTTTTATGCTATTAGCATCAGTCAGGTAATCCTTTTAATTTAGCAGATCGAGACGAAGCTGGAGATGCTGAAGGACAAGATGAAAGTTAACAGATCGGCAAAGCATGTTGAACTTGTAGATCAAGTTCTTTATTCACTTCACAAAAGGTTTGCCAGATCTTGGACCATTAAATGTTGGCAATCATGCTTGATCCTAGATTTAAATGCTATGTCATGACATTTTTTGCAGATGACAAAGCTCTTAGGAGATGGCCATTTCCTCCCAGCCAGTTCGCAACTGGCTGGGATTTCGATTGCTATGCTTCGATGCGGCATAGCAATCGATCCACGGAGCACCGAAAACTCAGTGGTCCGAAAAGTTCAAAAAAAAAAATGGCCCCCACTCCTTTCCCTAATTCTAACCCTAAACCTCCCCAATCAATACCCTATCCCTCCCTTCCTGACAGCCTGACCCTAACCCTGCCTTACTTGCAGCCTGACCCAACCCACCATCTCCCACAGTCTGACCTTAACCATCCCTCAGTATAAACACAGAATGGAAGTTGCTCAATCAATTTACAGGTAAATGTGAACAGGTGCATGAAAGGCAGGGGTTATCTGCTAGCCACAGAAACAAAGAGAAAAAAAGAAAAAAAAGAGGAAAAAAAGCCTTAACCATCCCTCCTCTGCAGCCTGACCCTAACCTTCCATCTCCTGCAGCCTGACCCTAACCCTTCCTCCCCTGCAGCCTAACCTTAATCCTCCCTACCCTACAGTCTGACCCTAACCCTCCCTAACCCGCACCAAGAGTTTACTCACCTGTTCCAGGTCCGGCGATAGCAGCAGCGGAGGTGCGGCGGCGGCGGGATATTGCAAATTGCGAAAGTGAATAGGTAAAGTATGCCGAATGGCATACTCACCCATTCATTAAAAAAAGTCTAAATAGGTAAGTATTCCAAAAAGGGACATCCGAAAAGGAATTTTCGGATGTCCCTTTTTCGGAAATTAGATTTTCTTACCTGAGAGTGTAACCGGGGTTAGGCTGCAGGAAAGGGGCTCTCAGGGTTAGGCTATAGAGAAGGAAGTATTAGGGTCAGGCTAGGGAGAAGGGAGGGTTAGGGTTAGGGTGATGGAAGGGGAAGTTTAGGGTTCGAATTAGGGAAACAGTTGTGGTAGTTTTTCCTCTTACCTATCGGAGTACCGCTTTTGGTGCTCCAGGGATCGATTGCGAGGCATAAGCAATGGGAGAGAACGGCCCTATCGAAATAGGGCCATTCGCAACGGAGAACCACACTTGTGTGGATCAGCGGTCGTATGAACCGCTGATCCGCACACTTTAGTTAAGGCAGGCTTATGGGAGCATAAGCTGCCAAAAATCCTGCACAAGAGAGGGGAGTGACAGGGTTCATTCACTCCCCTCTCTCTGGCAGACAGACTCCTGCACACTCTACAATCTATTGTTTATATCAGGGGTTCTCAACCCCTTCATCTAATGCCAATAGAAGTGTATGTTTTCTAGGTCTCCTTAAAATATCAAGTGAGCTTATGAGTGCGTAGCAAAAAAAAGGACTTAAATTTATCTTTTTATTTACACTTTAATTTTAATGTAATGAATATCTGCATCTCCATAGATACAGCGCCTACTAGTGCGGGAGCTCCAGACCATAGGATGAACTAGAGTTCTGGGCACATAGTATGCTTTGGGCCCCCTACAACTCACATCTAACCTATAGAACCCCCCTTATCTCCCCTTGTATCTATACTATATAGCCCCCTTTTATCCACCTCTATCTATCCTATAAAACCCCCTATATCTATCATTTCCCCACTTTCTCTTCTTTCCACAACTTTTGCTGTTTTCTCCTCTCTTCTACTCCCTCTGTCCTACATGTCATGCTCTACTTTCTGAATGATGCTGAAATTACATTTTGCGTCAGTGTCACACTGCTGCTGCCATAGCAACTATGTATGTGATTAATATTCCTTGTGGCTCTTTTATATATGGAAACTTTATTACCCAGACATTGTTTATAAATTGAGTAAGGTCTGGGTAATAAAGTTTCCACATACAAAAGAGCCACAAGCACTAGTCTAAGTGCCATGTGTACTATACAATGTCCACTGTTATACCACTAAACACAGTGAGCAGAGTACTCCATCACAAATTACATCATAAGACACTACCATTGTGACTGATATCAGGGCCGCCAAACCACCACAGCCCACCATGAAAGCTTAAATCACCCACTAGTGGACCAGCTTGATTGCCACTGACTATATGGACAAAAGACTTTGGCCAGACCTGTTAAGTATTGAATTCTGGTGTTTCAATCGGACCCATTGCTACAGGTGTATAAAATCAAACACCTAGCTATGCAGTCTCCATTTGCAAACATTTGTGATACAAAATGGATCGTTCTAAAGAGCACAGTGACTTCAAGTACTGTGATAGGATGCCACCTTTTCAATATGACGGTTTGTGAAATTTCATCCCTGCTGGATATTCCAGGGTCAACTGTACAACAGCAACTCAACCATGTAGCTGAAGACAGCGTAAAATCACAGACAGCTAAGATGCCCAGTTAGTGGTACTTGAGGACGGGGTTGGTCTATATTATCTATTTCTCCACCTTGTTACATTTGTGCAGTGCAGCCACTAGACACAGTTTTAGCCATCCATGATTTACTGACCACATGAGAACATATAGTAGACTAGGTCTTAGTCAGATTTTTGACTAGCTTAATGTGACCATCAATATTTTTGGTCTCCTGCAGCTTTTAACCAAATACTGTTGAAAATAATATTATATAAACATATCAGATGTACAGAAACGGATCTCTAGGTACACGGAACATAGTTCCATACACCTGGAGATCCATCCAACAGGGCAGCTCTTCCCCTCCTCCGAACTAAGCTCTGTAAGGTGGGCATGGCAATTTTACAGTGTGGGCTGTAAGTTTTCCATACAACCCCTGATCTGCACACTGATCCGCGTTTGGAAAATAAGCTATATAATGTAATATATTTAATAAGAGATATACTAGGATTGAAACAAATATGCTAGAAATGCTATATCTAACTTTTTCATATTTTTATATTTTTTTATGAACCTTTTGGGTGGCTTAAAACCAAAACAAATTGGTTTTAGAACCAAAACAAGGGGGTCATCACACACTCGTCTTATATCAGACTTAACCTTGCTTCTGTTAATGCATATATCTGTTTTGTTTATTTAGTTGGCTTATATTCAAACCACCCACCCACATTATTGTGACTTCCATAGAGAGGAGAGTGGAGAAAACTAAGGAGTAGTATAATCATGTGTTTTTCTGCCCAGTGCTGGACTTTTTCCCCCACAAATAATATACCTTAGGAATAGCATACTTACTTATTATTACATGTACCTAAATCTTTACCAGTTAGCACAGGTGTGATGCCATGGAGCTGAATTTTGGACAGGGAGGTAAAGGCAGGCCAAACATAACAATTCCAAGCAATTGTTAGGGAAGTATCTCTGAACTGAATATCAGTCTGCTCAATGACCGTTTCCTTTCCATAACTATCCTTAAAGGTAAGGGTCCACTTTAATCCAGACATCCTGTACAAACAATTTAGGAATAGAATGCAAAGAAAATATAGTAATGTCAAAATATAGACCTTTAGCAAAACAATGTTGTAATTTCCACATTAATTCTCAAACACATATTAGTCTCTTAATATTATGTGTACACTATAAACTGCCCACTAAACATTATTTTAGACTAGTTATACAGAAATATGTTTTATAAAAGAATATTTGTCCAAAATGTCTGTTTGGTTACTAAAACCACAAAACAATGCAATCATCTTTACTAAAAAAAATAAAACTTTGTGTTGGACAGAGCGGTAGATCCAGACCTAAGTGTTTGCTACATTACATCGCGTAGCGTATTTACACTACTGTATTTTCTATGCACTCCTCTTGCTCGTACATACTTTGGCCATTTTACGCTTCCCAAACCCTACCTTAACTTTTCAAAGCGTAAGTACTGACGTACGCAATGGATTCACATACGTAACTGCCTAACCCGGCCCATACTGTATGATTTAAACGTCTCCCTCCACCTACCAAATGTAACTACGGGTGAGTTATGGATGAACCCGCCCCTCCATTCGTAGTTACGCTGATGTTATGCACGTTCACAGTTACGTGGTGTAACATCTGCCGCGCGCATGCACATTAAATACAAATGGGCAATTTTACGTCAGCGGCTGGCGTAAAAACCCTTGCGTATTTAGTCTAGGATCTGGCCCACAATCACTAAAGATATAGTGGAAAAGGTTAAAAATAAAAGTTGCAGTACTTACATTATTGCCTTTTCAATATTAGCTGGCACGCCATTAGCATTGTAATTTTTTGCAGATTTTAAAATCTGTTTAATTCTGTTCTCTCCTCTAGCTATTAGTTCATTCAGATAGATGTTCTTCCAATAGCCAGGCTGTTTATCTGTAAGAGGTGTCTCACTTAATGCCTTGCCTACTGTTTTCACTGATTCATACTTACAATACAGGTTTTTTCTTTGATACAAAATGTTATACCATAAAAGGCTGAAAGAATAAAAAAAAAAAAAAAAAGAGTTATATTTCCACTTTGGTGACAGTATAACGAACAACAAAACTAAGGTTACTAATAGTCTTTACATATTTATGTAAAGGTTTCCATATACTGATAAAAAATTATTACTTAAAAATGTATTCAGAATCAAAATTGCATTTTTAACTATTATCTATTTCAGTCTGAGGACAACTGCAAAGTCCTTCACTGGTACTACCAAACATCTATTATTTGTCATAAAATATACCCTACTTTCTTAATTTGTTAATTATAAAATGACAAGAAAAGATTCATATACATTGTTAACATTTTACTAAGTATTGTATGTTGGCATAGTAAAGCTTTCTGACAGGTTCCCACTGGCAATGCATTTATATACCTAGTAGGAAAAAAAAGACTAAACTGGATGACACAAATTTGATTAGTGATCTAAAGGTCAGTGGAAGTCATATATCTAAAAGCAATATACAAGGGGGTATAGAGATTTTACAATGGGGGGAGAGGGGATTAAGTGTGTCATTGCATAAAGCCCTTAGGGACATCTTTAGTGTCCCACACCCATTGGTCACTTTGCTCTGATCCCCTGGTTGTAATTGTCTGACCAGTTAAAATGCACTGCGCTAATTATAAACACACGATGAAGTTATACAAATAGTAACACACAAGTTATTATATATGCAAGTATTTTACTTACTTGTCCTTAGACAGCTCATAGAATTGTTTATTCACACTACCAATACACATTAATGAGAAGGGGTCTAAATATGAAAATATTTTCACGAGCAGTTCAGATGGAATTCTGCGAATCACAAAGAGAGCATGTCATACACAGCATAAACATTTCTTACACAGACATTTTCCTAATATCAAAAGAAACATTATTATACATTATTAACATGAGCCTTAATTGTAGAAATAATTTCCGATCCTTTGTCAATGTGATCTTTGACTTATTTATTCATAAATTATCATTCAAATACTGAATTAAAGCAATAATAAATGACTTACTGCTTCAATGACACTATCTTTTGTAACACAGGTACATGCATGCACAGCAGATTGGATTTGGTGTACTGCAAGCATGTTTTTCATAAAGATGAATGATTCTCATTTCAGTTGGCAATTATGCTGTGCTCACCATTCCGTGTGTGTGTGTGTGTGTGTGTGTGTGTGTGTGTGTGATCCACTTAACTCTGTATTGCTATAATTCACACATATTGTAGTGAATTATCTGTGTCTAGACTAGCTGCTTTGTATAAAACACAATTGTGCACAATTAATAATAAATAAGTGCAACTTATACAGTTGCTAGCCCGTTATGTAAAGGAAAGCAAGGGTTAATATAATGGTAAATTAACTGGTAAAGGATAATATATATATATTTATTATTATTTTTTACTCAAATACTATTATGCAGAATGATATGGACTTTAGGTAACCTGAATATTTATTTTTTGTAATTTGGAACACTGTATGTGTAAGAATGTAAGTATTCGCTGCCTTTCTGTATACATCCCTTGCACTTTGTTATGTTCACATGTATAGTGTATGAACTATACATAGCTGGGATGATGACTGTCAATATACTATTACTATTATACTCTTTTGCACAAATCTTTAAAGTCACTAACATGCTTTATAGTTTGCAAAATGTTATGTCAATTATGATTAACCTACTAATTCTTCGAGCACAAGTGTTTATAAACAAGCAGGAATTAGAAGAAAAAATTAATACGATTTCTCCAGTAGCCAATAAACTATTTTCACAAAGATATCTCTCTCACAAATGTGACTTACCTTTCTATGTATGAAGGTTGAATGTCACACTTTTTTTGGACACATTTTTTATTCTGGCCTGTTTTTGCTGACCTTTCATTTGAAACCTTGGTGCTGAAATTAGAAGTACAATCAACAAATAAAAAAGAAAAAGAAAAAAAAGAAAAGAAAAAACAAATGGTATACAATATCCACTTCTTTCTTACTGAATATATTTTGCACTGTACTGATGAAACGATGAAGAATTGGTTGTTTTTTTAATATGCCATTGTAATGAAATTAATTTTCAATACGAACTAAAAAATCCATGGCAATTCCATGTTTGCCCTTTTCTTACTCCTTTTAGTTTTAATGGTCATACATTTTGGGGTTATTCATTCATTTTGTTTTCATTAAGTTAATGAGGGATGCCTATAGGAAATTGGGATTATAAGTACTACAACTTCTAGACTACTAGAGAAGCGTTATCACTTGTATAAGTGGGCCTGTAATGATTTTAGGGAGACAATGTGGTCTGTCAAGAACAAAACACATGACTAGTTGCCGATAGTTATATTTTATTATCACAAATAAGTAATCGATCGTTATTTCTGGTTGTACATTGGTAAGAGTAATATATTTATTTATTTTTTTACCAATCTGACAAATGCGCTCCTGCTGTTTTTGCACAATTCCTGCACTTTTGACAATAGATGCTTACCACAGACCTGACAGTTACTTGTACGAGGGAATTCATTATATCAAAACTTCACATAGACTTAAATCTGTTACTGGCTCTACTAAAGCATAACCTGTGTAAGTCTTAAGAACATTCTAGTCTTTTCAGTCATACTCATTTGCTCACAGTTAAGACAAGGCACAATGTTATTTCACAAGTTTTATTGATTACAAAATGTATTATTTTTCATGGTTTAAATACAAATGCTCATTTAAAATCCAACCATACTTTGGTGTAAGCCCAGCCACTTTATGGGTGTGGGTCGGTGGTCAGAATGGCTCTTTTCCAGGAGGGACATTTTCTACAAGTCATTTATTTCTAAATGGCTCTGAATTCAATAGCTCCAGCAATGCCAAGGACAAGCAATTGAACAGTTCCAGGACATATCCACAGTGGAGAGGGGAGTATTTATCCAACCCCAACCCTTATTCTAATACTCACCCTAACCCTCCCCTTACTATACCCTAACTCTCTCCTCCCCACAGCGTGACCCTAAGACTCCCTTTCCCGCAGCCTAACACTCCCCTTGTACGCCGACTTCCTGTTCGGTGCGGCGAGTCTGCGGTGGGTGTTCCGCCAGGCGCTTCAAGATGCTTCGCCAGGCAATGAATGGGTAAGTATGCCATAAAATAAATTCGGCATACTTACCCATTCAATAAAAATACATTCTAATTAGGGATATGTTCAAAATACAGATGAAAATGAGCTGTGACTGCCTGTGTTTTGAAAATATAATTTTTATCATGGAGAACGCATCCCCCAATTTTCACCCTGCATTGCGTTTTGGTGCACCTTTACACAGTATTAAGAGAACAAAGCAACTATTTTCACAATAGGTTTAAAACAATATGGAGAAATATGACTGTCATAACCAGTAACATATAACGGTACAAACAGGCAGCCGTGTATATTCCTTGGAAAATCCATTCTTTTAGGAATGGCTTTAATTACAGTCTGTTTCCATGCTACATGCTCTGTTCTCTCGAGTAAAAGTGGGAACGGACCATTTATTTACTTACAGTTACTATCAGTATTATTATTCCCTACAGCCAGATAGTTTCACAAAACAGATTACATGAGTGATGCACAAAAGCTGAAAAGTTCTTTTTTTTTAACCATTTAGTTTAAAAAAATGTAGTTCTCAATTTCATTACATACAATCATACAAGTTCATTTTTTGTTTGTTGTGTTGCGTTGTGGGAAGGGCGGTTACAACTGTAACCTTTAGCCAAAGAATATAAGGAGATGTAGCCTTAAACTTAAGATACCTCAAAAGAATCTCATAATTATTTTTTTTTGTTGGATAAACATAGTTATTGTCTTCTCAATATTTATAACATATACCCCTAAGAATTGTTGCCAGTTTGTATGTATTCACTTATAAATTTTTCTTTTAACAAACAGCTTATACCATCTACATTGCCTTTACAACAAAGTAAAAGAGCTGCATATTTTTACAGTTCAAAGCAGTTTAGAATTCTTCTGCTGATGGAATTGTATTTGTAAACAAATCCAGTAAAGTCTTAAAGCGTAGCAAAAGCAGCCTCATGCATCTTGCTAGTAGGAGAGCTCATTAGTGAGATCAGCTGAATAAAGTGCTAAAGTGCAATAATGTTGATTCATGGCTCCCCAGGTGGATGCTCTTCCCCCCTCCCTGTGAACCATGGAGTAACATTATAGACATCAGCTCTTTATTGGACTGCTCCGTCTAATTACCCTTCTTTCTGGCAAGATGCATGATGCCATGTTCATTGCACTGGAGGACTTAATTAGATTTGATTTGCAAATAAAAACCCACAAAAGCCAAGTCTTGTCAGGTTTTTTTTGTGACTGATTCCTATTTTTCTGATTTTGCTTCTCAACACTGGATACACATTAGTACATTTCCTAAACAGTCTAATAATTAAAAAGTCAAACATTAACCACTTATTGGAAATGATTTTTGTAAAAAAAAAAAAAAAAAAAAATACTCCTGAGTTATTTAAAAATATAAGGATTTTATATTTAATAGGATAACTAAATAATAAAATTTTAAGTAACTAGATCATAGTGGGTAGTTAAATTATTTAAAGCCTGGATATTTATCATCAAGGAGCAATCAGTTTGATATGTAAAAGGTAAAAATACTCCAATATAGCCATTGATACATAATAAATAATATTGTGTGTGTGTG
>WWET01002967.1:197477-208238 GCA_011038615.1 Limnodynastes dumerilii | reverse complement strand
GTATGTGGCATGTCCAGACCCGTAATATATCCCACAAGCACTGAAAACCCTACTTTTATAAAAGGGCACCCCACACAACATCATAACGTTACGCTGGCACTCTCCCATGCTCCATGTGACCCAGAGTGGCTGTGTAAAGAGAAGATCACAGCAGCGGCAGATCAATAGGACAATGGGACCTGCAAGAAATAACAGGAGAGGCTTCTTACAACACTAAATCCTCTCCTCTTGCAAGATGACTGCAGATAAGTCTGTTTTCTTTTACAGTTTATTAGTAATTTTTTCCAATTAATTTTGTTTATTATATTCCTGCCAGGGAGAGTGGCATCTGCAGCACCCTCCCTTATAGTTTAATATCTGACTAAACTTAAAAACACTAGCAATTGTGTAATTACCACAAATAATATAGCAAAAATAGTCACCAATTTTGTAGCCTATTAAAATATTAGTACCTATTTTTATTTTATTATATTATATTATATTATATTATATTATTCCCACATAGCTATTGCACAAATAATAGACCTATACAGAGAAAACAGGAATAAGTCCTGGAATAATCCCGTAAATCGGGGCCCAAAGCATATATTTGCACCAGGGCTCATGACTCACTAGTTCCGCCACTGATAAACACTCTCCTTACAAAAGAAAGAATACTGTACGTTTCAAAGGAATTACACAATCCAAAACATTTACTAAATTGTTTTTAATTATCTGGCCTTTCAGGTGCAATGAATGAGCAAAGAAGTAGTTTGCACAGGTATTTTTTTAACAAACACTATATCTAGGGTGCTACCATGACCTAATTAACACAACCAAAAAGAAATGAGCAAAAAGCCCAAGAAAAGCTGGTCATTGTGATGCACTCCTCATATAAACAGACATGTCCATTGTTCTCATAAAGATTTAAATGTATCTTTATTGTTCATAATAATGTATTTAAAATATAAATGATGAAATATTTAATAAACATAGCCACATCCATAATATAAAACAAATGCAGTAACAGCTGAGAGAGGACTGAATCATTTAAATATCAACATCAATCGTTACACATACTCCAACAGTAACATAATGGCAACATTACAAGCAAAGTAAATAAGCACCAATGACAACAATGTAACCAATATTATACTTATCAGTAATACTGGAGCAGCGGTGTGTAAATGGGAATTCCCAAAGTTTCAGTACAAAGCAGCATGCAACAAAGTTAGGCAGTCAAACAGGGGACCCTAAGCTAATCAGGAACCGAGGGGAGGCTGTCCCTAACCGTACTAACGGCCTCACGGAAGCGTCGCCGTTAGGCCGTTAGTGCGGTTAGGGACATTTGAATCTCTGAACACAGCACGAGTGGCGATCCTCTAGTAATACTTGCAGTATCCATGCATCTCACTAATAATTTACATAACTTGCACGCACTTTTGACCCCAGAATCCTATCCTATGTTTTCTGACTCGTTCACGTTTAAAATAGCAGCGGATTGGACATTTGGATCAGTACACAGTGGGAAGAGTGCAGATCAGCACACAATTTGCATGCAAAATGCTTGTCGTATCAACATGACATATTTATAACACATGTACTCTCAGCATCACAATTGGGCGTATCTCCAGGTCTGGAAAAATTTACAATTGCACTCAAAAATTTTATTACGTCAAATGCAGTTACATATAAATAGGTAAATATGCATATTTTCACCTCAGGATCAATCTCAAATACATTAAATAGAGCAATATATTAGAATTAAGTGCACTTTTGGATTGCATTAATCGAAAACTTTAAATAGTTTTCTGTTCTTTATGTCACTTACTACAATAACAAGAATATTGTACAAGGCATTTGTTTTTAAATCAAATTTAAAAAAAAAAAAAAAACAATAATAAATATAAACAAGACAAACAATCTGTTGTAACATATTTCTTCCTTCAATTCACAACCATGCAAAGCAAACAAAAAACAAGAATTAATGCACACATGTAAAAACGGAAGTCATATGTTGCTTGTGTTTTCGAAGCCTGATGCAGAATTAAGATTGTTTTACGTATGCATGTGTACCTAAGTTACACACTACTAAGGATAATGCACTCCCCCTGGCACACCCCACTGCCCATCATTTATCTGACTTGCGTGTTCGGAAACCTATCTTAACTTTTCCTTGTGTATATCTGGTTGTACGTATCGCCTTATCGTACGTGCCTTACCCAGCTCCTACTGTACAATTTAAATGCCTCCCTTCGCCTACAATGCTTATATTCAGCTTGCGTAGGGATGTCATGTCCTATGGCGTTATGTAGAAGATACATCACATATAACCTAAATGTTCATAAAATAAAAATGTTTTTTAATGTAAAATTCATTAACTCCCGATGGCCTCAATGCTACATAAACTGCCACAATCACATTAGGGAAGCCAACTATCTGATGGACTTGCTGTTTTATTGGCAAGAGACCATCATCATCCAGGGGCATACCGATAACTGTTTCTACATATAAATGCCCTCAGTACCTGCTTTTTTACATGGCTAAAGGAGGACTGGGATATTCCCACTGAACTTACTACTTGCCCCTGGATGCTCTCACTTACACACAAATGTAATATTGCCAACAATTAAGGACCAGATTCTGAATTAATAACGAGAGGTCACTTACGCACGAAGGTGCGTAAGTGACCTGACTCCACTGGATGCACATGCGCACTCCAGATGTTACGCTAGGGTTACTATAGTAACCTAAAGCTAAAGCGGGGAGAAGCATGCTAAGTGTACAGTGTGGGAGGGGGCTCCCACATTGCAGCGGATCAGCGGTCGTATGGACCGCTGATCCGTACGATACACTTAATGCAGGCTTATGGCAAGCTTATCGTAAACTCGTATACTGTCAGAGCCTCAACTTTGGGTAATATATCATGTATTTTAAAACTTGAGAGCAAAAACTCACCGCAGAAGTCCCCAAATCTCTAAATAATTACCCTGAAACAACACCCCCTCTCAGCTGTTATCCCAGACATGCTTTTAAACAAATGTTTGACAGCATTTGAAAGCATGTTTGGGATAGCAGCTGAGAGGAGGTGTTGTTCCAAAATAGTTCATTTGAAGACTTGGGGACCTCTGTTTTTCCTCTCAGTTTTAAAATATATGATATATGACCAACAAAACAGCCTTGTATGTGGCTGGTGGCTTATCATATATTTGCAAATGTATGTGACAAGTTTCTCTGAATTTTATTCTAAAGATAGAATGTCATTGTTAGGTAGTAGTTAATGAGAGAGAGTGAGTGACTGCAAACATATTTCTCTTCCCTTCCGGAGAGAGGTAAGTGAAGACCCCAAGGGCCTCATTTACTAAGATCGATTTGCCTAAAATCGCCAGAGATTGCAGTAGTTTACCGGCGATTTTGAAATCGCCAGGTTTATTAAAGCAGAATCTTATTTAAATTGCCAGAGATGTATATGTTTCTTAGTCGCTATTGTTTAAATCGCTGGAGTGATTTTTTACATTCTGGCCATACAAATCTCTGAGGATTTAGTAAATTGCTAGATGTAATGTATGTATTTAATGTATTTATGTATTTCTGGAGATATGGCCTCCAGAACTGAGCACAGTATTCTAGGTGAGGTCGTACCAACTATCTATGAAGAGGCATCACTGATCTATAAAGGGGCATCACTACTTCTCTTTTTCTGCTACTAATTCCTCTCCCTATGCAACCAAGCATCTGACTTGCCTCTCTCATTGTTTTGTTACATTGATTGGCTACCTTTAAGTCACATTAATTAATTACTGCCAGATCCCTTTCCGCCTCAGTATTTTCTAATGTAGTGCCATTTATGATATATTGAGCTATTGGGTTTTTGTGCCCCAAGTGCATGATATTGCATTTTTTGGCATTAAACTGCAGTTGCCACACTATTTACCTAGATCATCCCACATTTTTTGTACATCTCCTGGAGTGTCTACTCTGTTACATTTGTGTCATCTGCAAAAAGGCATATTTTCCCCTTGATACCACAGGCAATTTAACCTATAAAGATATTAAATAGCACTTGTCCAAGCACAGGACCCTAGGGCACTCCATTGGTTACCTTACCATCCCCATAAGGGATTCAATTTACTACAACCCTCTATTGTCTATCCTGGAACCAAGATTGTATCAATGCAACTATCTTTAAGTCCAATCCCCAAATTTGCAGCTTATTTAACAGTCTGCATTGTGGCACAGTACCATAAAAGGGTACGTATATATCCATAAGAGGGTATATATAGTTGCCCATAAATGACAGGAATCATTCGCTGGAGGGACACCGAAGAGAGAGGAGGACCTCGCTTGGGCAAGTAAGAAGAGGATGAAGAGCCATAATACCGAACGTCGCCTGTCAATAGAGATGACATCCAAACAGTGAGTAATATGAATATTTATGAATTTTAAATATATGTGCTTTAAAAACATGTATTAACTATATTTAGACACGTAGGACATTTCATGGAAAACATTTCAACAACTCAGTTTTTAACATGGGGACCATATTCTTTATTCTAATAGGACCGGGAACCGGGGACCATGTTAATTATTCTAAGAGGCCAGATTTAATAATTAATTTAGGAATGGGGCCATATACAGGTTTCTTATCAGAACAGGTAACATTCTGTATGCGGCAGCATGCATTTAACCCTTGGCATGCTGCTGCTTATGGTAGTATAAGGAACAGCATGCCCTGCAATACAAACATATGCTATGCCTTATAGTACTAAATGCCCCAGCATGCTAAGGGTTAATTGCATGCAGCAGCAGCCATTTTAAGTCTAGAAAATGTGTTTTAATTTTTTTTTTTACATGTTAAAAAAAAACAGGCCACGATGTGTGGTGATATTTTAGGGAAAATTTGCCGATATTAAAGGATAAATCGCAGTGATGTAAACCTTTAAGAATCGTCACACATAATGAGAGTTAAAAAATCATCAGGGGAACACCTCAGTGGTTGTCTATCTAGGTGACATACTTATCTTCTCCAAATATCTTTCAACTCATTGTACCATGGTCAAGAAAGTCTTGTCACGGCTTTGAGCAAATCAGTTATTCTGCAAACTGGAAAAATGCATCTTCGAAACATTCCGTTCCTGGGCTTCATTTTATCAGGAACCCAAATCCAGATGGACCCAGAAAAGGTTCAAGCCATTCTGGATTGGCCACAACCCACTTCTCTAAGAGGCATCCAGAGGTTTATCGGCTTCGCAACTTTCTATCGCCGATTCGTTAAGGGATACTCCACTATCTTGGCTCCGATCACATCCCTGACTCGTAAGCATGCTAATACCTCTAAGTGGCCTGTAGAAAGTCAACAGGCATTCCAGCAATTAAAGGAAGCATTCGTTACAGCCCCAGTTCTTCGTCAACCAGACACGTCTCTACCCTTCTTCCATGAGGTAGATGCCTCCGCAGTTGGCACTGGGGCGGTTCTCTCCCAGCGATTTTCGGATTGCCAAATCCATCTGTGTGGTTTCTTTTCTAGGAAATTCCTGCCGGCCGAGAAGAATTACGCAATAGGAGAAAAGGAACTTCTTGCCATGAAACTCGCTCTGGAGGAGTGGCGTTACCTCCTCAAAGGTGCTATCCATCCAATCACGGTTTTCACAGACCACAAAAATCTATTGTATTTGCCCAGTGCATTAACCCAAGGCAAGTCCGCTGGTCCCTCTTTTTTGCTCGTTTCAACCTCCAATTGCGTTTTCGACCAGGCTCAAGAAACTGCAAAGCAGACGCCTTGTCCAGAATGTTTACTTCAGAGGATGCTGATGTAAAGGAGAATCGTCTCATTCTAGACTCTATCCAGGTGGCTAATACAACCCCTGTCCCAGTGGGCAAGACTTTTGTTCCTGCAAACCTTCGGAAAAAACTTCTACATTGGGCCCATGCATCTAAATTTTCTGGACATGTAGGTATCACCAAGACTTTGGCGTTTATTTCTCGAAACTACTGGTGGCAAACTCTTCGTGAAGATGTCAAAGACTTTGTTAATGCTTGCGCCCAATGTGCTCAACACAAAACATCAAGAAAGGCTCCATTTGGTACTCTTCAACCTCTTCCTGTCCCAAAAATTCCATGGTCCCACATATCAATGGACTTTATTACAGACCTACCCCCTTGTAAACAATATAATACCATTTGGGTAGTAGTTGATCGCTTCTCCAAGATGGCGCATTTCATCCCTTTGAAAGGATTACCTTCTGCTCCTACTCTGGCTCAGTTGTTCATCTCTCACGTCTTTCGCCTCCATGGGTGTCCAGAGGAGATAATATCTGACAGAGGGGTCCAATTCACGACCCGGTTTTGGCGAGCACTGTAAAAAACCCTCCAGATCAACCTGAAATACTCTACGACCTACCATCCTCAAACAAATGGACAAACCGAGCGGGTAAATCAGGATCTAGAAACCTTCATACGTCTATTCATTTCCTCTTCTCAAGATGATTGGTTAAGTCTACTACCATGGGCTGAGTTCACGCATAACCAACATTACCATGAGTCTTTAGACAACACTCCATTCAAAGTGGTTTATGGATACCATCTCAAAGTACCACCATTCCTGCCATTGCCAGTCACTTCTGTACCAGCAGTCACGACAGCCCTGGGAAACTTTGCAGAGACTTGGAAAAAGGTGAGGATAGCACTCCTAAAAGTATCCAAGAGATACAAAATTCATGCTGATCGCAAGAGAACTGCCATCCCATCTCTTCCTCATCAGCTCCAGTCTATCCCCACCATCAGGGGCTCTAGCGAAGACTTCAGACGGGCACTGGCTCTACCTTCTGTTGAGTTACCTGATTCCTCTCCTGTTTGTCGTTTGTGTCTGCAAATCTGGTACAGGGAGTATCTCCATTTTACTACCCTGCCCAGGGGATCCATAACTCTCCTGGAGAGCCGTAACAACGTCATTGCACTTTGCTTGTTTCTAAACACTATAATATAAAAATTATGGGTGCTATTGTATATTGTCAAAACCCATGTTTACAATAAATTATGGGATGACAATATAAAATAATAGGTTATTAAATAGTCAGATGCCGTCTAGGGGGATTGTGCGGAGCCCCCTGATAAGAAAAAAACAGAAGTCTTTTCACAACCAAGCGGAAGCTATTGGAGGTACGTGACACCCAGGGTTGGCCACCCGTGGAGAGACTACCAGCATCACCTGACTTCATCAACTGGGTGTAGCAACCAACATATGCTACATACCCATAAGTCTCCCCTCGTTTGTCTTTCAAGCGAAGCAGGACGTGTTCCTTCTTCAGCTGCTACATCAGAATCTCACACTTATACCATCTATTCCTGGATGCCGGTACCGGAGGGACTGCATCTCCCGCTACTGCAGGCTCCGTTACTATCGCGGACACCAGGAAAGTGTGAGTACCATCTATGCTTATTGCTAATCACTTACCTTGGATCAGCTTTAGTCCCATTGGGCAACCAACACTTGTGGGACTTCACCAATTGTGTGGACAATGATTACCCATAGCTCAAATAAGAGCCATATATAAAATTGGATTTGATCATCATTCCAAGTATTAAGGCAGATAAAATCTTATATACCGTTTATGGAGCAGTGAATATGCAGCGTTTTAATTAAATTGTTATATACAGT
This sequence comes from Limnodynastes dumerilii, assembly GCA_011038615.1. Lineage (NCBI taxonomy): Eukaryota > Metazoa > Chordata > Amphibia > Anura > Limnodynastidae > Limnodynastes > Limnodynastes dumerilii. The sequence goes on along the minus strand of WWET01002967.1, from coordinate 200,602 downwards.
TGAATTCTAATCTTTTACTAATTTTTATTTACTATTACTATTTTTATTTTAAATTGTCGTATGTTAATAATTAAAGTTTTATATATTTTTCTAATACCATTGCCAGTCTTCATGTTCATTAACGCCACCTATATATGCTATTCAACATAGTATTTAATATAAGCGCTGTTTTTTTTAGAAGTAGTTTCAGAGTTAGGACCACCAAAATAGAGAAGCTTTGTAAGTGGCTGGTGGTTGATCATATATCTGCAGATGTATGTAACTAATTCTCTGACTTTTATTTTAAAGATAGAAAGTTATTGCCACGATCCGTGGCAAGTGCCGCACTTACCCCGTCCGCCGGCTGTCTGCTGTGCGGGGTCCGGTGCTGTCTTCTTCCGGAGTCTGCCACTATTACAGTGACAGACTCCGATACTCACCATAAGGCTGCAGGCATCTGTTCCCGGCGTCTTCCACATGGATTCTGGCGGCAGATGCGGCGGTGTTCCAGTCTATGGGCACCGCCATCTTGAATTATCCATGTGACAGCCAGCCACCAATAATACTCACCTTCTCCAGTCCTCCAGCCAATAAGGAAGCAAGGCACACTATTTAAAGCCCTCAGACTTGCTGTTCAGTGAAAGAACAACTAGGTCTCCTAGGTGCCTGGTACTCCTGATATTGCTCTTGCAGTGATCCAGTCCTGTTGGTCCAGTCCTGTCGGTCCAGTCCTGTTGGTCCAGTCCTGTCAGTTCAGTCCTGTCGGTCTAGTCCAGAGGTCCAGTCCAGAGGTCCAGTCCAGAGGTCCAGTCCGGAGGTCCAGTCCTAAGGTCCAGTCCTAAGGTTCCATCCTGAGGTCCAGTTCTAAGGTCCAGTCCTGAGGTCCAGTCCTGTGGTCCAGTTGGTTCAACCCTGCTGACTTCGGTCCCGCTGACTCCAACCCTCCGGCCATCCGGCCCAACCTCTACAGCATCCGGCCATCCGCCCCAACCTCTATAGCATCCGGCCCAACCTCTACAGCATCCGGCCATTCGGCCAACCTCTACAGCATCCGGCCCAACCTCTACAGCATCCGGCCATCTGGCCCAACCTCTACAGCATCTGGCCCAACCTCTACAGCATCCAGTTCACCGGCTCCACCTCTCCATCCTCCGCCTAATTACCCAAACATCTGGCTAAGCCATACACCTTGGACTTTACCTATTGTTCTTTCTAATTTGGACTGTTGTCCCCAAATCCTCCTTTGTGTATTATTTCTACATGCACCAAACCCCTATTAAACCTGCAAGTTTCCTATTCACGCCTACGCATCAACTTACTCCCTTGGTACCTGAAAAGGGTCCACAAGATTTGGAACCCATGACATTTGAAATGGGTTACAATGGATAAACGTGGGGGTGATAGACTAAATAGACTAGCCGCCAGAGAATCATTTTAGATCCTTACCCTAGGAACACTAAGCCCCCATGGGCTGGATGAAGGTTTTGATATAGTACCCTTTTTGAATTGATCTTTAGCCACATATCTTCCCCTGATCCTCTGATTTTTATTTTATTTTATATAATTGTCTCTAACAAGGCATTAGAATCTAATCATATCTTGATTCACCTACACTACTAGTCACAATTGAAATATACAACAAAATAGAAGTTTAATTCTGATCACTCAGGTCCCATCTTTGGTTTGTATGCATTGATTAAAACGAATGGACTCAAGTCCGATGTTCCATTGTAATAAATGCATTAGCTTAGCTGTCTCTCTAGCGCAGCCGTATGGCGCGTTGTTCTGATTAGCCTAGCATAAAAGATTTTTCATGTATTAACAACTAAAAAGTTGTTAAATTGAAATAATAAACCTGAGTGACTAGGACAATAAATGCAAAATTAAAGACTAGTAGTTTTCATTGTAGCCAATTAGTTTTTAATAATTTTAAATAATTTCTAATAAAAATTTTGTTCTAATTAATTTATGTATCAATTATTATTGTAGGGATAGTAATTGTTACTGTAGCTATGCGGTATCTGAAGGGTTAACAGGGCTAACTTTGTTAAATATATATTTAAAGTTTTCTTAGACATTTTATATGTGAGTTTTTATTCATGTATTTATTTATTATAAATGAATTTGTAAAACATATAAATAGTGGTCTAGTTTTAGTGGAATTTTAATTTAGACCCCAATTGTACCCTGCACTATTTATAAAAGTAATCTTAAATTGGCTTAGACAGTGTTTTAAGCATTCTACAATATGTAGTAGCCCAGTTATACTTCTAAGGCAGCCATTATGGCATGCAGTTTAAATTAGTTTAGCGTAAATGTATATAGATGCTAAAGTTTTTAAATAATCTTGAGGGCTGTGTGCAATATTGTACAACTCCATGATTGGCACAGATATGTAATGTGTTTTACTAATGCATTTTATTAATGTTTAAATATGTTTAATAATGTTCAGAAATTCCTGCAAGAGAGTAGTCTTGTTAGCACTATATCACTGTTATTAATGTAATAATTGTGGTTGTTTAAAATGGACTTTGGTTTCAATTTTAATTGATTGCTGTAATATGGACTTGGAAGAGTTAACATTGCAATCCTTATAAATAACTTGATGTCCGGACCTCCTTCATATCCCTGACCAGGTCCTTTACGGAAGAAACGCGTAGGGTGGACGGACTTGTAGGGATGCACTTCCCATAGTGTCTCTGGGCTTTACACTGCCGACCTTTGACAGATGGATCAAGGATGCTGGTAATCCCTGCATGTGGCGGCTCCCGCTCACTAATACCCCTTTCACATTACCACCAAATACCCGGGTTTTTCATCAAAAAAAGCGGTATAAGATACTGTTACATACTGATTATAATACTGCTTTTGCTACGCTCATTACCTTATGTTGATATCTATAATTAAAGGTTTACCCGCACTATGGAGTGCCCCGTCTCGCTTTTCTATCCTATTACAACCTTGGAGAGGTCCGAAAGAACCTGTATATTCTGAGATGTGGTGGCTGCGGCTGCAAAAATAGTCTAGTGCCTTGTGGAAAGAGAAGTAAAACTTACCTTTACAAAAGAACTGTCTGCTATCTGGAATCTCCTGAACCTGTCACAGTGCGCACCCATACCACACTGTTAGAACTTTTGCATATATAT
>WWET01002967.1:169783-182293 GCA_011038615.1 Limnodynastes dumerilii | reverse complement strand
AATATTGGTGAGTGGTGGGGGGGGCCTGTGCGGGGCCCCCCTAGCTCAGGGGCCCGGTCGCAAGTGCGACCGCTGTGACCCCTGTAGCTACGCCACTGCTTTTAACCATGCGTGGCTGTGTGTAGTGTGTGTTAAAAAAAAATACATTCAGCAATAAACATACATTAACCCCTTACACTACGTATGCATGTAAAAAATAAATATTCCCTAACTAACAATGTTCCCTACTGTGTGCACTTACCTCCGGTGGTCATCTCTAATATTCTAAGTGTAATGTGTGCAGTGTGCCTTGTGTAAAATAATAAAAGTTTGGGTCACTCACCGTTTGCTGACATCTCTCTGGGGAAGCGGTGCTGGATGTGCAGAATTTTCTTCTCTGGATTGCAGTCTGTGTTCCGCTTTATTAGAGTATCTGGTCCGGTTCTCAGGGGGTCTTCTCCAGTTGCCACATAGATGAATGAGGCCCCTGGCCAGGACTGGACTGCACAAGCTTGACTTGAAATGGACTGGACCAGGACTGGACTGGACAGACATGACTGAACCTGGACCAGGACTGGACTGGGCTGGACAAAGTTGAACTGACCTGGACTGAACCTGGATTGGACAGACTTGACTGAAGCTGGACTGGACCAGGATGGAATGAACAGATTTGACTTAACCTGGACTGTAACAGAACTTGGATAGACTTGAATTGACCTGGACTGCACCAGGACTGGAACAGGAATTGGACAGACTTGACTTGACTTGGAATGGACCAGGACTAGAACAGGACTTGGACAGACTTGACTTGACCTGGACTAGAACTGGACTTGGCAGACTTGACGTGGACTTGTCCAGGACTGGATCTGGACTGGAGAGTGGTGTTACACACCGGCGTCTGGCTGTGCTGGCGTGTAACGAAGCTCGCAGGGTCCCATCACTGATGCATGGTGGTGTGTCCAGGTCATTGCTAGGATACCTGGATAATAGTCATTCACCCTCATGCACGATGCACACTTCCCCTCACTCTGGCCAGCGTCACCACCTGACGGATTTCTTGCATGCTAATAGGTTGCTGCATCATTAAATCCCCAGCGTCCCTGCACGTGGGCGCTTGTGATAGCATTTCTGGTCTGAAGCGTATGCCTGCTGTCTGATCTCTGTCTGAGTGACCTGCTGTAAGTTTGGAAGCCTGTGCTGCCTGTCTTGCCTTTTTGTTGCATCTTGTGCAGTTGTCTGTCTGCTGCATTTCTGGCTCTGTGTCCGTTTCTCTTTCATTGTCTGTGCTAGTCTTCTCCTCTCGTGCAGTCCCGTCTGCAGTCTGTCTTTCTATCCTCTGTGGAGTCTCCTGGGCACGCCAGAGTTCTGGCTGAATATTGTGCCTCCGCTACCTCCACTCGTTATTCTGGTAACCTTCAGGATTGTTATACTTACCTTGAGTCTCCTTAGCATGCCAGGGTACTGGCTAACTCCTGTGCTGTTAAACTACCATCTTTCACGTTAAACCCTCCATATTCTGCCTGTGTTCTACGCAGTAACATTCACCTTGGGTTACATCAGTATGCCAGGGTACTGGCTGAATATTGTGCTGTTTGCTACACTAAGACTCTATTAGTCACCATAAGCTCTGATTATAATTGTGCTCCCTGTACCTACAGTGTGTCTCTAGGCACTGGCTAAATACTGTGCCATCATCTGTTCTGTGTCTGCACCCTTTATCTGTGTGTTTGCGGTAATGTGATTGTCTGTACTCTACTCTGCCTCTGGCATTGTCATCTATCTCCCTATCCTGGTGCAGTGTTATTCTCTCCCGCTCTGTTAACTCTCTTTGTCGGCATAAGTGAGCCTTATTCCACTATTTCCTCAACCTGTCACTTGTTCGGGTACCTGACCTGGGGATAGTATATCCTGGGTTCTATTCCCTTCCTATTTTCTGTGGAATCGTTTTTGTCAAGGTTGCAACCTGCTGTTTGGGCGCTGCTCCAGTCCATCCCCACCATCAGGGGCTCTGGCGAACACCACCAGATAGTTCGACTGCGCAACTTGGACAGTCGGTTCCATAACAAGTGTCATGTCCTTGAGGATGCAGCGCAGGCAAGGCTAAAGAGTGCTGCCAACAGGTTACCTCTCATGCAGTAAGTCCTGCGTTTCGAGACAGTACCCCCTTCTTTATGGGTGGCCACCAGACACCCTTGATGTGCCATAGGACAGAGCCTTAAATTGAGCTTCAGAGACAGTCTAAGGTGATGAGAAGATTTAGTTACCAATGTTTTGCTAGAACAAGGAGAATCCACAGAACTGGCAAAAGTCACACAGATAGGATCATTGATGAAATTAGACTCAATAGACAGGAATCAGATCCCCACACGCTTTCTGTACGTGTGGGGGTCTGTTTGTCTGAGAGAAAGAGCAGAGTGCACGCCCCCTGTCACTCCCCTCTCTCGTGCGGGCTTTATGAAAGCTTACACTGCCATAAGCCTGCCTTAAATCAATAGCACAAGTTTGAGAGCCCCCTCCCACACTGTACACTTTGCATGCTTTCACAACTGCCCACTTTCCTGGTGGAAGGGAAGCACGGTCCATTTGCACGCAAATGGGCTTGTATGGAACAGAGTTCCTTAGGAAGGTTGCTATGCTAGGATTACTATCATAACCCTAGCATAACATCTGGAGTGCGCATCCAGTCAAATAAGATCACTTACATACCTTGTGTGCGTAAGTGACCAGATGTGTGCCACCCCAATATTGGTAGAAACTTCTTCTGTCAGAATACAAGGTAAATTGTTGACTTTACAAAGTTTAGGTTCCTAAAGGACATACTTGGACTTGGACTTAGTCTTCGGGGTTGACAAAGAATAAGTTCTACTGCACAGCGAGTTAACAACGGGAACAGATTCAACAGGATGATTCCAGTCATTAACTGGAGAACAAGACATGGCAGCTTTCACTATTCTGCCGTACCACTATTATGTCCCCAGGAACCCAGAGCGTGTACCCAAACCTGTCAATCTGTGATAACCTGGACCTTGAATTCAAGGAAAATATTTAACATGACTTTTCCCAGTTGTACATTTGCTCCTGTTTTTATTTTTGCTCCTAGCTTAAGATCAGTACTATTGTATCTTCAATGTAAAATTTCTTAGGCATCATAACCCCCTCCTCATTTCAGATTTTGCATATGTACTGTACTGCTAAGACTAAGTGGCCACTTTGAAAAAGAGCTTAGTAGTAGCTCAAAAGTCAGGTCTTTGTTTAGAACAAAGGGTTAGCGATGTGGAGGATGTGACAACTACCAGTCAAAATGTGATTTTAGCCCAGAAGTCCACCATTGCCTCACTAGAGGCTAAGGTGGATGATTTGGAAAATAGGCATAGGAGGAGTAACCTAAGATTTGTGGGGATACCGGAAAACATTAAAGGCCCTGAGCTCACAAATTTGCTAAAGAAGGATCTGGTGGCAGCTCTTCAGATCCAAAGCGATTTGGGGAGGGTGGTGGTGGAGAGGGTGCATAGATTGGGCCCTGAGCGTAGAGAGGAAATTGAAAGACAAAGGGCAGTGATAGCGAAATTCCTCAATTACAAGGATAAGGAAAATATCCTTCAAAGTTATCGGAAGTTGTCTCATCTCACCCTGCGCTCCTTTAAGGTCTTAATTTTTCAGGATTTCTAACCACAGGTGTCTCAAAAACGCAAAGAATTTGCGCCGCTGTGTAAATGCCTTTTTGAGCACCATGTCAAATTTGCCCTTCTTTTTCCCGCGAAATTGCGTTTCACCCACGAAGGTAAAACGCTTATTTTTGAGGACGCAAAGATTGCTAGAGATTACATTCAGCGTATGGCCCTGCCGGATGACCAACTACATGGGTCACCCCAACAAGTTTATGGATAGATTTCCATGTGAAATTCAGGTTTATAGTAGATTACCTAGTACTGTTAAGTTAGGATTTGGTTATGATAAAGTTGACAAAGCAAACAAATTTCCACCCACATTTGTTGGGACAGGAATAAATGTTGTTCAGGAGGAAAAAGTGAAAAAGGAGGGTTATTGGAGATACTATGTCACATTACACGGTAGTAACGAGTTACATTATGTCATTAAGAATTGCACACATGTGGGTTCACCCATGATAATATACATTCGCAAATTACAAGTATAACTGTGATAATCGGGCAACATGGCCAACGGAGGAGTTGGGATGGCTAGTGCAGAGAGGCAGGGTACGCCTAAGCATAATAAATTAAATATTGTCACTTGGAACGTGTGTGGCCTGAATAGCCCCATTAAACGCAAAAGGGTACTAACACATTTAAAACGGCTGAACCCGGATCTGGTATTCCTACAAGAAACGCATTGGAGAATAACGGATCAATCCCAATTGAAAAGTCCTTGGATAGCCGAGTGTATTTTGGCCGCCTACTCCTCAAATAAAAGGGGGATGGCAATCCTGATTAATAAGCATCTCCAATATTCAATAACTAAAGTGGAGAGGGACCCGTAGATTCATAGTGCTGGGCATTAAGATTGGAGCAGAACAGTATACCTTGGTAAATCTCTATGCATCGACCTCCCCTAATGCTGCTTTCTTTAGATCTATTTCTAATTATCTCCTTCAGCAAGAAACTCCCAATCTCATATTAGGGGGTGACCTTAATACTGTAGCATGTCCGAGATTGGACAGATCACATCGCCCTCCCCACCCGAATGCACAAGAAGGAAACTCTACTTCTCAACTCTTATTGCGACACTCATTAGTTGATCCATGGAGAATATACAATATTACGGAACGTACTTACACGCACCATTCCAGGGCTCATAATACATTCTTCAGAATAGATTACTTATTACTAGCCACACATCTATTCTCAAGAGTAGCAAATACCCAGATCCAGGACATTTTAATCTCGGACCATGCCCCGGTTACTCTGTCACTCCAACTGGCCCTACCGCGCCCTACATATATCCCCTGGAGATTCCCCTCCTATTTGTATCAGTCAGAGGAATTCCGGGACTACTTAGTGGCTAAATGGTTAGAATTTACTGATGACAATATCGAACATTGGGATAATGTTCTGGAACACGGCTAAAGCTGTGTTGCGAGGACATATCATATCGTATGTAGCCAGAAAACAAAAAGAGAGCAAGGAAAAATATGACACTTTACTTAAGCTTATGCAGGAATCACTGAATGCCCATTTACAGAACCCATCACCAACAACCCTGACCAATTACACTACTAGTAAACAGATACTCGAAAGCTTCCTTAAAGCACAAGCACAGTCAAAACTGGATTACAATAAAAATTAATTTTACAGATAGGGGAACAAAACGGGAAAGTTACTAGCCAATCTGATCAGGCCAGCCCGAAATAGGAACCACATACTCACTATATGTGGACAATCAAGTGTGACACCAATAACCAAAACTGAGTTTATAATACAGGAGTTTCAAAATTATTATGCAAATTTATACACCTCTACTCCTGATGACAAGCAGCTACACTATAAATTACTAGCAGAGGCTAAGCTCCCAAAACTCTCTTCGGCCCAGCAAGAATTTTTAAATGCCCCAATAACAGAGCGGGAAGTAAAAGGTACAATATCATCGCTCAATAACAATAAAGCACCCGGACCTGACGGCTTTACCGCAGAGTTTTACAAAATCCTGTCACCAAACATAGCCCCCTTCCTTACTACTGTTTTCAAGGCAATACACCAGGACAATGTGCCATACCCAGGCTTTAATGAAGCCCATACCATACTCCTACATAAACCAGGAAAAGACCCACAAGTCACTTCATACCGTCCCATCACTCTATTAAATCAGGATTACAAACTTTTAGCTAAGATCGTCGCTACCAGATTACAGGTCATCCTTCCGGCATTACTCACACATCACCAAATGGGGTTCACACATAACAGGCATTCAATTAAAGGGATTAGAACGGCAATTGGCGCCACAATAGCAGCAGCCCAGCGTCAGTCGGATTCATCACCCGGAATGTTACTAAGTTTAGACGCAGAGAAGGCGTTTGACAAAGTTTCTTGGTTACACCTTTATAGGGTCTTTGAGGCAAGGGCATTTGGCAACGCCTTCTCACAATTCGTGCGATTCTTATATCATGAACCCAAAACCATTGTTGGCTATTAACAGGGAGCTCAGTTCGCCCATAAAAATGACAAGGGGTACCAGACAAGGTTGCCCCTTGTCCCCATTGGTTTTTAATCTGGCTTTAGACCCCCTCCTCAGAATTCTCCAAAACAATAGTGGATTTAAAAAATCACGGCCTTTGCAGACGACCTGCTCCTTTACATAGCTAATCCGACAGATTCATTGCCAGTGATATTTGAAATAATAGCACAATTTGGGGTGGTATCAGGGTTTTCAATAAATCAAGACAAATCAGTAGCAAGGCAGTTAAGCAAAGAGGTAGTGCCATCCTGGAGATCGGACTACCAGATGCAATGGGCAACAAAGGCAATCAAGTATTTAGGAGTCCAAATCCCAAAAGATATTTCTACTCTTTACTAAAATCTGCAACCTCTCATGTCGAAAGTAATTGCAGAAATTCAAGGTTGGACAGGGCTGCCTGTCTCATACTTGGGAAGGGCAGCTCTTATAAAGATGATTAGCTTCCCCAAACTATTATACCCTCTTCAAGTTTTACCCATTACCCTGAAAGGAAAGGATGAAAAACTTCTCAATACCACATTCCGCAAATTTGTATGGAAACAAAAACCCCCCAGAATCAGTCTATATAAAATGCAGCAAAGCACAGAGTTAGGAGGTATAAATTTCCCTAATCTTAGACAATACAGCTATGCAAACAATCTAAGGATAATTAGAGACTGGTTGAACAGTTCCAACACATACACTAACAAGAATATCAACCAGTCCTTTGTCCCAGATATACAATTGGTGAACTTTTTGCACATGACGCAGGCAGAAATGACGGAAGAGATGTTAGCTAATCCCCTCCTGATGGCGGCCTGGATCACGTGGAAAGCTGTTCGGAAAAAAATAAAATTAAAACACACTGCTTCCCTATTTCAAACCTTAACCCAAAATCCACACTTCCAAAAGGGTCACACTACATTCCCATTCACGGCATGGCACACTAAAGGCATTAAAAATCTACACTCTCTCATAAATCAAGGTACGCAACAAGTGTTGACAGTCTCAGAATTCCTTCGGAACAATGGCCTGCCTCCATCGCAGGCATTCCAGGCCTACCAAGCACAACATTATGCTAGGCATATAATAGACCAATTCACCCCTAATGACTGGAATAATGACCTAGACAGAGAGCTGCTCAAACCAGTAAACAATAAGGGTGCAATATCACGTAATTATCGCCTAATTAGCAGGTGTAGAATGAGCTTACAGGACGATTCCATACACCAATGGTCTGATATCTTCCCCGATGTAACTTCGGAGGAATTATACAATGCACTAGGCTACTCCTGCAATTTATTACCAGCAAGCACATACAAGGAAATGTTCTTGAACATACACAATAGAGGCTATATCTCACCTCACCGCAGATACATAATGGGTTTGGCAGACACCAGTAACTGCCCCAAATGTAACTCGCAGGATTTAACTCTCTACCATTGTGTATGGGAATGTCCCCCATAAAACACTTTTGGACGCAAGTCCAGCTGTACACCGCCACACATTTATTGGAATATGCTCCCCTGACTCCGCTCTGGGCGATATTGGGAATACCGGACCCTACACTTAAATTTATGACAGGGGGTAGAAAACTGTTGCTGATGGTTTCAGCAGTAGCAAAGAAATGTATATTGCAGCAATGGATTCAGACCACTCCGCCTACTCTAACAATGTTCCACCAAAAAATGTATCAGGTATTTAGAATGGACTGGTTGGAAGCCTCGGTACATAAGACACAGAACACACAAAAGCTTTTTGGAATTTGGGAAAGCTTTATTGAAATCTTACCTGATGCAATAAAGAAATGCATTTACCACTGTTTCTGTAATACTTACTGGTATGAACTGAGACAATTCACTGATGACCCACCTATTGTATTGAGTGATGGCACTTCATCGTTTGCCTTAGCTACAAAGAGCAATGTATAAATAAGTAAGTGTTGTAATTCTAAAACCTGACTTGTATTGTGTAACTTGTTCTTTCATAAACCAAAATGTGTATTGTGTAACTTGTTCCTCCGTGATCCAAAATTTGTATTGTGTGTTTTACTCCAATAGAAAAATGTTTAAAAAAAACAAAAAAAAACTAAAAGTATGCAAAAAGGTAAATTATACCTTCTTCAACAAAAAAAAATAAAAATAAAATTCCAACTATCTTTTCAACAATTTCCTTCTTTTAAATTTTTCTACTTTCCTTTATGGTTCCAATCACATTAATTTTTACAGGGCATTCTCAACCATTCCTTGTCATTGTATAACTTCCTAGCTTCGTTGTCTACTTCTTAGTTTCTTTGCCTTTATAAGTAAACAATGTGGTTGCCATGCCTACCAAGTAAACTATTCGGTTGTCATGCTTACTTAGCGGAATCCCGATTTGGTCACTTCCTGTTTTAGGGTATCTGCCCATCACTTTTTGGATACGCCCCCTCAAAATTCGGTTGAATTTTCTAGAGGGTAAATAAGAGCGCCAAGACAGAGCAAACCCACGCCTGTGAACAAGCCGTAATGGCGAAACGCACGTTAGCGGTAAGGGGACGCCAGGGTGCACCCTGGTTTCCCTTCTAACTTATTATTGTACATACCATTTATTTTTGTATCATTCTTGTATATTTTTACTTACCTACTTCCCACAGCAGCATATTTTAGAACCTTGGGGCACGCTATTGCAGTGCAGGGATTTATATACCCTCAATGTAAGGGTGAAGTCCTGCCGTGAGGCAGCTAGGCACCTGTATAGGGTAAGCAATATATTATAAGATTAGGAAGATTTTTGCTGCTGGGTGGATATTTTGTCATCTACTCTTTGTTTATTTGGCCAACATATAGAAAGTATAAGTTTTCTGCATGATTATTGCCTTTTGGTTTTCTGAGTTTGGCTACTATTACAATTATCTCTGTTTGACGATATATCCATGAGTAAGGTATGTTTGCAATATTTAGACCTAATTACAATAGTGATATATTTCTGATTTCTATTTTAATATTTTGCCTTTTCAGTAATTTTTTATGTATTTACAGTATAAGTTATGTTTTCTTTTATTGTTGTATCCTAGTATCTGTTAATCTTGGAGCTTATAATAATACCTGTCATCCAATTCCTGATTCCTATAGACATTTAGTGCACTATAAACTGGTCCATCTTTTGCTCTTTTTTCTTGTTTTACTATAATTGACTTATTGGACTAGTGAGGCTGAACCCCAGCCTTTATAGAGCTATTCAAGCATTTATGATTGTTTGTTTGGATCAGCTTATCCATGATTACAATAAATTACTAGTGAGGGGGTCTTTCATCTTGTTTAAATATGGTACATGATTATTCAGGCTGTGTGATCTTAGGTATCCTAATACCCTCACTATTGGAGGGTGCCAGGTACCACCATATATTTTGTCTAAATTATACCTGATAATGTAATTTTCTCGACTCCTTCTGGCAGCATAGCAACCCTGGGTATTTCCTCTGGGTGGGAGCCAGGTACAGGAAGTAAAAGAAGACACCCCCACTGTATATAAACCCTACTTTTCCAACCTCATGTGTCTTCTTACTTGACTAAATATAGAAAACAGATAACATGTTAATAGGACCAAACAACTTTAAGGGAGGGTATATACCTATGGTGCCAGAAGGAGTCAAGGAAATTACATTATCAGGTATAATTTACCTTTTTCCTCTCCTTCTCTGACAGCATAGGACCCCTGGGTCATACCTAAGCTAACAAATAATAGGGAGGACATACAAACCTTTTATTTTTTTTTACTGCATTTAGGATCTTTATTCCAAAGTCTGCATCCATTGATTCTGTGACATCAATCTTATAATGTTTGGTAAAAGTGTGCGTTGATGACCATCCAGCTGCTTTAAAGATATCCTGGATGAACACTGACTCTTTCTGGACCCAGATGTGGCCATAGCTCTAGTGGAATGAGCTTTCAAATTTTTTGGAACTTCCAGGTTCTTTGAAATATATGCCTGCTGTATACAAGATCTTATCAATCTTGCTATCGTAGATTTAATTGCAGGACCACTTTTATTTGTGCCTTCTGGGATAATAAATAATTGTTTTACTTTTCTGATATTCTTAGTCCTTTCCAAATAAATTGATAATACCTTGACTAAGTCTAAGGTATGATATTTTCTTTCCTCTTCGGTTGATGGATCTTGATAGAATGCTGGTAAAATAATTTCCTGATGGATGGGGAATTTTGAAACAACTTTCGGTAGAAATTTAGGGTTGGTTTTCAACACTACATTATCTGGAAATAAATTTTTGTACAGTTTCTCAGTCCAGAGAGCTTGAAGTTCCAACACCCTCCTAGCAGATGTTATAGCTATTAAGAACACAGTTTTCCAAGATAAATTTCCATTGAGCTTCTTGGAGAGGTTCAACGGGTACTCTGTGAGAACATTTAATACTAAATCTAATCCCACACTTGAATAGGTTTTTTGATTTCAGGTTTTTTTTCTGGTTACAGCCTAGAAAAATTGTTATATATATTTGCCATTAGCAATGTCTTTGTCCAGAATTGCACTTAAGGCAGAGACATGAACTTTTACTGATAGCCAATCCCTTCTCAAATCCTGATTTGAATAAACTCTTAAACTTGATTTATGGAAAATGAAGAATAATCATAATTATTTTTTGAACACAAGACCACATAAATGTCCCAAATCCAGCTGTAGATTTTATACGTTATACTGGTTTTCTAGCTTTAATGAGTGTCTGAATTACCTTGGTAGACAGGCTTTTTCTTGCCAAATTGGAGACTTCAACAGCCAGGCTGTTGGTTTGTTTCAGTCTTTCCGGACATGGATGATAAACCTTGCTTTCATTTAGAAGATGGGTGGATATTTTCAATTTCCATGGGCTGTCCACTGCCATCTTGTGTAATTGGGCAAACCACGGCCTCCGAGGCCAGAAGGGAAGGACTATTATGAAGTGTCCTCTCGATACCCAGATCTTGTTGAGCACTCTCTGGATGACCGGAAAAGGGGGAAACACATATCCCAGATGACAATCCCATTGGTATGACAGGGTGTCTGTCCCGCTGGACCATGGTTCATGGAATCTGGAAAAGAAACGGTTGACTTTTTTGTTCTTGTTGGTTGTCATGAAATCGTAATCTAGCACTCCCCATTTTTATGATAGTTGTCTGAAGACAGTATGATTTAGTTCCCATTCACCTGGAATAATCATATTCCTGCTCAACATCTGCTACTACATTCACGGATCCTGCAATTTGTTATGCGGGACTATACTAGATGGGCACAGACCGTGTGGGTTATATGGATGATCCCGAGTGTGGATGCAGATGGAGTTACAGTCAAGAAGGATTTGAAATAGAGTGAGATGTGAATAGGCTTGCACAACAGACACCTGCCAAAATAATCAATGCTGGGAACACTAACCAATGACAACTGACTGGGCACACAAGACTGGGAATTGAATGCAATGTACTCACAACAAGACTGGGTTTAGACAAGACTGGGTTTAAGTGCTATGCACTAGCAACAAGACTGGGTTTAAACAAGACTGGGTATAAGTGCTATGCACTCTCAAGGCTAGATACACAGTGCCAAATACCGAGAGACTGAGTACTAAATACACCATACCAGACAGGACTAGATATATGCTGCACAACAATGATCATACTCTGACAATAATGGCAGTAACCAATAACAACACCGGGACTGCATGCTAGCGGGGCAGACAGGAAGTTTGCACAGTTACCAGAAAACTCTGGATCAACTACAGACACAACCAAACAACCACAAATTCCCAACTATTGCACTAAATTACCAGACAAGCTGGCAATATCAAACAAAGCACAAAGAAGCACTACTAGTCACAGCAGAAGTCTAACAGGTGATACCAAGGTAAACCCAGTAAACTACACACCAAGACTTAACAGGGAAAGCCAATAGTATCAACAAGCAGCTATAACAAACAGCGGGGCAACCACTACTAAGAACCACAGTAATACTCACTAAAGATCTTACCGTGAGTCTACCGACAACACAAACACACAGCTGCGTACAGCTGACCACAGAATCCACGTGCATCACACGGGGAGCAGGCGCAGGGTCAGTAGTGAACCAAGGCTAGGTGCTGGGATGTTAACGAAAGAGAGAACCAGGATAGTTTCCAAATAGGACAGAGTTCAAGGCAAGGCAGGAAAGAAAACTGCAGATAGACACTGCAAACACAGGAGTCCTAGACAGGGCTGGCAGACAGAGTCTCAGACTGGACTAGACTGAGTATATCCCACAGAGAGGCACAGGTGGACAGGGTTTAAATAATGAGAGGAGTAAATCAAAGACAGACAGAGAAAGCCCCCTTAAAGGAACAGTAATAAATGAACACA
>WWET01002967.1:128908-140723 GCA_011038615.1 Limnodynastes dumerilii | reverse complement strand
ACATGTTTCCTATGCACAGTATAATTATAATTAATATTTAATGATACTGAAACCCAAACATTACAGAATGGTGTATTAATTGGTTTGCTAAAGGAGTAAAAGGAAACTGTATACAAACACACAATTAATGAAGCGCAATATGTGTTAATCTGATATTGCATGATGATATGGTGTTTACTACGATTTGTGTGGTCCTCTAAGATTCATGTTACATTAAATACAGAATCCCTTAGGAGACTTATGACGTTGAATACAGCTAAAGAGATTCATAAAGAGAGTAATTACTGATAACAATCTAAGTACATATGAGATTAAATACTAATATGAACTGGAGAGCATATGATATTGATTATTACTAAGACCTGGGTTCCATAGGAGATTCATTACTAATGCGGAATGGAGTATATATGATATAAATAAGGACTGGGGGTACAAATTATTTTAATTATGTAAAAGAAAAAGGATCAATATGAGATCAATTAATAGTAAGGACTGGACATACATATAATATTTATTAATAGGGACTGAGGTACATATGATATTAATTACTAATAAGGACTGTGATCAATATGAGATTAATTAGTAATAATGGGCCGGATCCAGCACTACGTCCGTCTTCCATAGACAGACGTAGTTCAATAAACAGTAGCTACTGCGCATGCGTAGTAGCTATTGTACGTAATCTGCGTATCGTTTCGATACGGAGATTGCGTATATGCGGTCTAAAAGACCACAGTAGCTACTGTTTATTGAACTACGTCCCTCTATGGAAGACGGACGTAGTTCTGGATCCGGCCCCTTAACCCTATATACACCCCCTTACACTCCACCCTGCACATACACACCTTTACACTCCAGCCCACACACACACACACCCTTACACTACACCCAGCACATATACCCCCTTACTTTACACATCATAACCACACTTACACCTCCTTACACTACATCCCACACCTACACCCCCTTAAACTACACCCAACACACACATTCCCTTACATTTTGCATCATAGCACACATTCACCTCATTACACTCCACTCCACACATGCACCCCCATTACACTCCTTTACATTACACATCTAAACCACATATATACCCACTTACACTCCACCCCACACTTACACCCCCTTTCACTACACACCACACATACACCCCCTTACACTACACATCACACATACACCCCCTTATACTACACCTCACACAGACACCCCCTTACGGTACATATCATAACACACATGCATAACCTTTCACTACACCCCACATCTACACCCACTTACACTACAACCTCACACATACATCTTTTTACACTGCATTACATTATATGCACAACCTTACACTACACTTGCTACTCTGGGAGCTGCCTTTGGAGGTAACAATCTGCCGGGCACCAGCTGTTTAAGCCTATCCCTACCTCTAGTGAAGACTAAGCAGGTACTAGAAAAAGTAACAATGAATGATGTCTGTGACTGGTGGATAATCTTGGTTTAGTGACACTTGTGATTGTTATTAAACCACACATAAATTAGTGGATAACATCATGAATGTATAAATTAAAAGTGAGTGTAGAAATCAAATAAAATACACAAAATGGTGGTTGCTCACATCAATTTATAGGTTAATGCAAATAGGTGCATGAAGGCAGGGGTAATCTGCTTTAACAGAAACCAAGGCAAGAAAATGCCAGAGCAACACTGTCATTAACCAGGAAAACCGTAAAATAAAATGCAGAAACAGCTGTTACTCATACAGTATTTGCCAAAATATAATAAGCCACCAGCCACTATCAATGCTTTTCTGTGATGGTTGAAATCAAATAACCATGATTTTCACTTACACCAATCCTACAATACCACCATTAGCTTATAAACTATATGCTCACATACAAACCAGCCATGCTTCATTGCAGGTAGGCTGGTTGGTAGATGTTTCTTTTTTAATCAAAATTTATATTTTTCTCAAACCTTATACCTTTTGCACTTAAAGAAAAGATATCCCACTGACTAAATTTGCTAGCAATATTGGTAATTTGTATTTGAAATATAAAATTAATGATGCATGGTCAAAGCATTTTATGTAATATGCAACAAATGTTCTGTGAATGTTTTTATCGCTTTAGCTACATACTGTATGTTGTATCTAATCACTGTTTAATAAACATGGTGTTCCTGACTAACTGTTATGTACAAGTATTGTCTAAATTACCAAGGGAAATAAGATGGGTAAATTATGAATAAGTTAAGTTTACTTGCATTTCTCACACTGTGACTAATGAATACTGAAGACATACTAAAACCTTACATTTGCGCCTAGATTAATAACAACTGATTCTGTGACTAAAATGTTAGATTAATAATTAGTTTTTGTTTCTAACACTGACAGCAGTAAGTGTAGTTCATCATTGCTGAGCATAAAGATAAGAAAAGAGAGGACTATGAAAAATTTGAAAATTTACTTGGCATATCAAATGAACTTGATGGCAGTTTATTCCTCTGGAATACAGGGATCATTGAGCTAAATTATCAGTTGACAAAGCAAGTGTATTTTTCTAAGAATAACAACAAAAAAAGGAAATGTGAGTTTGTTTGTTTGTTTGTTTGTTTTTTAATGGCATACAACTGCATGAAATGGTAATGCCAATCCTTATTCTGCAACCTAATACTAATCATTTCCAACAGCTATGTCTGTTTATGCTTAATATATACATTATACATACATTGGGCTGGATCCAGACCTAGTTAAGTGCATGATCTTAGTTACTCTTGGGCTAAACCATGTTGATTGCAGGGGAGTCATATTTCATCTGTTGCAAACAGTATTAGAGTTGAGAGGTGATGTTTCCTATCCCAAGTCTAAATAACAGTGTGATAGTAACGCTGGTCAGTATCTATGTGCAGTAAGCAATTGAAAGATATATCCCTGCATGCAAAGGATACAATTAACTTGACTCCCCCTGAAATCAACATGGTTTAGCCCAGTAGTAACTAAGTTCATGCACTTAATTAGGTCTGGATCAGGCCCATTGAACATAACGTTCAAAACTTTGTCAAAATTATTAACAAAGATAATAAATATTTCAAACCCACAAATAACTGTTAGTTGGGGGTTTTGAAATACTTATTATATATGTTAATAACGTTTACAAAACTTTATACTTTCACATGTGTTTTTTATGACATTACTGTTTACTTATTGCCATTTTCCTTTTCACAGTGAAAAATAAGTAATTAAAATCATATCTATGCACTGGATCCATACCTATGCTGCCAGATATCAACTGTATTCTAACATTCTTCTACCATCCAACATAAAATGGAGACAATATGGAAATGTGAATTGTATGTAAGGACTGAAACCTCCACCTTTGCAAAGAGCAGAAGCGTTTCCGCCTCCAGCTCTGGCTAGCTTCACCATTAGATTGCTCGCCGTGTGTAGCATTACCAAAAGGGGCTGTTTAGAGATTGGTATCCCTCATTAGCTGAGAGGGGAATTAGAGAAACAAGCACTATATACTCTTAATGGCATATAACAACTATATAATAATATTTTAGGAAACATTATTTACCTTATTTATCCAGCACAATGCATAAACAAAATTTCCATGCAAAGTTTCTCCATTGGTGTCATATAACAGTGCAGTCTTGACAATCAGTATAATTTTTTTAATGTAGAATTTCATAGTAAGGCTAATGGACCAGATTCAGATTCGGAGTTCACCCTCATAAGAGGAAGGACCAGGTGATGGTGAAGGGTGGTTGCAGGGAGCTGCGGGCACCTTTGGCGCAGCCTATTCTGCTGTCGATGGATCATCCTTCCTATGGAAATGAAAATGAAAGTCTTTTAAATTCTAAAGAAAGACATAAATAGGAGAGAGAAAGAGAAAGAGAGAGAGAGAGAGAGAGTTACATCCCATAACAAACATATTAATTTTGCAGCACACACTTTACTAGGTGCTACATTTGCAAAGACGCTGACATAAATTTAAATGATAATAAGGTACAAACAACAGTCTACATCTGATGGTTAGCCCTTGTGAAACAAAAACAGCCAAAAATTTATGACAATCAATATCATTTTTTTATGTAGATTTGCATAGTAAGGCTAATGGACCAGATTCAGAGATTGAAAATAAGAGGAAAGTTACTCCTGGGCAATTGTGTGTGTGTGTGTGTGTGTGTGTGTGTGTGTGTATGTATAAAGGAGTGCTTTTTAATTGTTATTTTTCATTCTGACTTGAAAATGACAATTTTAAATACTCACCACAGCCCTAGGCTAATTCCGGCCAGCCATGTCCGGGCCACACATCACCTAACTCCTCCATCAGGGGAGAGGGAGGGGAAAACATTGCAAGGGATGAAACTGGGCCAGGGAGAGGGTCCTGGTAATGATTTGAGTGACAGGAATGACCAGGTGATGGGAAGAGGACTGGGATGGGGGTCTAGGACTGGGAACTGGAAGGGCCATGTGATAGGAAAAAGGGCTGGGATGGGGTGATAGGCGCAAGTGTGTGCAGTGTCCTCCACAAAATGCGGAGTACACCCTCATAAAAGGAAAAAGCAGGTGATGAAACGCGTAAGTGTTCTATAATCACTTTTCCAATGTGTGGTATAATTCATTTCAAGTCTTCAACATTTATTCATGTCTCTAGCCCTTATTTGCCATTCATCTCACATGATACAGATGAGCCGCTACCACCTCTCATCAGTGCGGCAGCGCATATCGACTCTGTCGGCTTGCACGGACCACTGAATCTCTCTCCACCTGTTACTCCCAGTGCTGAGCACTTCCTACATCAGTGACCTGGAAGTTACCAACTGATACCTCTTATTTCCAGCGGTGCACACTCCCTGTGCTGTAACTTTACTGACAGTTTGCTTGGTTCATAACAGCGATACACCACCAGTTCATCAGTGAATTGGCTCCCCGTGCTGAATCTATGGTTTTTTCATCTTTGGTGGTCAGTAATTCAGCACTTTCCCATTGTTTTATTTCTTTATTCAAGCAGCACACAGACTCTGTGCTACCCGGCATTTTGGCAGCTCACCTGGTTAAAGATCGTTGCTCATACCATCCAGGGGCGTTTCTAGAAATGAAGGGGCCTCCACACGGGCCCCCCCTCCTCCTCCTCAGACAGCCCCCCCTCCCAAGACGGGCCCCCCTCTTCTTCTTCTCAACCCCATCCATATCTATACAAGCGGAGACGGTCTCCAGCAGTCTTCCATTCCCAACAGTGCACTGCGCAGCCTCACGCTCTGCAAACAGAAGAGGAGCATGAGGCTGCAATGTGCACGCACGCCTGACATCCCCATGTGACACCCACACGCAGTGCACTGTTGGGAATGTAAGGCTGCTGGAGACCGTCACTGTTTGTACAGAAATAGGTGATCTTCCATTGGGTGCAGGGTGAGTGCCAAGGGTGGCCCCCTTGTCTGCGAGGGCCCGTGTGCACTGCACACTCTGCACCCATGGTAGATACGCCACTGATACCATCAGTTCATCAGTGCACGGTTTATCTATGCTGAAGCTCCAGTTGTCACTCACCTGTCGGTTAGTTAGTTACTCAGCACTGTTTTATTGCATTATACATCTAATGAGACACTTATCCATGCTCAATATTCAATATTTGACATTTATAATCAGGTGTTTTATCCACGCTATTACCAGCATTGCACCACTCTTTGTCATAAGGACCAATTGCCCTACAACGGTCATAAATTTTTCTACAATATAGGATTTACAAAAATCGGACTTTTTCCAACATTTCTACATGGTTATCATCTACTAGTAGAATCGTCATTATTCATAATTTATCATAATTTTTATCACAGTTTTTATCACAATTTTTGGCAATTGACAGAGATCTGTTTTTTCTTTTTAACCATTATTCATTGTTATTTTTTAGGGGGTCTTTGAGCAAATCCATTTGTTGAAATGTATTGATTACCTATGCGACAATATGTTTATTATTGTGTCTTTTCAACTTTTATTCTATATCAATATCATGTTTCACTATTTGGTGCTGTAACCTCATATATTTTTGCTGTTTTTGTTTAGGATTGTTGGCATGCAAAGGTGTAGCATGGATTAATTGATCCCGGCACAAGTGAATGTTATGGCGTCCCCCAACCCTGTCCTCCCGTAGTTTAGCAGGCCCTAATTTTCTGTAACATTTGCTGGCTAAAAGTTAGTGTTGTTTTTACTAAACTGAATATTGATTGTTGGGTTCTCCTCTTCATGCCTGACGTTAATTCATATACCATTACACATCTCTTGTCCCCCATTACATATTTCCCTTCTTCTGTTACACAACTGTCTGCTTGTGCCCCCTCTCCAATACACTTCGCCCTCCCTGCACCCCCTCCATACAATTGGCCCCTCCCTGTTCCCCTTACATTTACACATCTTCCTCTCTGTCCCTTTTACATGACACATCTCTCTCCCTACCCCCAATCCATTGCACATCCCCCTTGTCCCCCTTGCACATGTGGGGTATATTGGTTCTGGGATTAGCACATACTATAATATATGGTTTATATTTGGGTTTGGGAATGGCACAATATATACAGTATATAGAGTGCCATTCCCAGACCCATAATATACCCCACATATATTATAATATTTGTCATTCAAAGACCCATGATATTCCATACTTGTACATTAGATATTGTGCCATTCCAGATACCAAATATTATTCCACATCTAGTATATTAGGGATCTGGAGATGGCGCTTGGCTGTGCTCTGCAGCACCCCTTTGGTTTGCCAGCGCCCGGAGCACATGCTCCACCGGTTCCACCCTTGCTACTCTTCTGTTGGCAAGCCCCAGACTTGGCTTGAGGTTAGCTGCCTTGGGCCTTTTTTCCAGGCGCTGGAGGGATATTGCTTTGATTTGTGTTGTTTGATTCTAGCCCTTGTGAAAGTCATTCATATTCACACAGAAACACCTATCTCTGTTTACACTATGACAAATGTAAGACATAAACATTTACTATAAAACCCTATTAGGAAATGAATGCTAATAAAAAGTAAAAAAAAAACATAACTAATCTCCGTTCTTCATTTACATATACACTTACTTGCATAAATTTTGCACAAGTGGTGAAGAATGTCAGGCTGCTGCCTCCTCATATCTGACCAGCGCTGCTGAAGCTGGTTCACCCTCTGCCTGACTGCAGTCCTCCGCCAGATTAGTCTCCTGGCACACAAATATGCCTGCCGCTTTACAGCATTAGAATGCCACATGCCAGGTTTCAATTTGTCCATAGCATGTACAAGGCACTCTGATTCGGCAATGGAAAAACTCTCATCATTTTAGAAGAGAGTCAAAATATAAAATACAGTTTCTAAACAACATGCTGATTGGCAGTGTTGAATAACGACCACCATTGGCTAATTTTTAGGAATGCCCACACAGAACAGTTACATTAATTTTTGATTGACTCTATTGAGTCAACATGGAGAGGAGACTATGCAGTCTAATAGAAACATAGAAACATAGAAAGTGATGGCATATAAGAGCCATATGGCCCATCCAGTCTACCCAGCTATTTATTTAAAACTATACTGACTACAGCTCTACAGCTACCTGCTTACCTGCACTATGGTTACCAGCTTATCTGCACTACAGCTACCAGCTTACCTGCACTACAGCTACCAGCTTATCTTCACTACAGCTACAAGCTTACTTGCACTACAGCTACAAGCTTACCTGCACTACAGTTTCCAGCTTACGTGCACTTCTGCTACCAGCCTGCCTGCTCTCCAGCAGTTCACAGTCCAGTCCAGTCTCTGGAGGAATCCAGTCCAGTCCAGCAGTCTGCTGTCCAGTCTCTGGAGCAATACTGTCCAGTCTAGCAGTCTGCTGTCCAGTTCAGTTTCTAGAGCAATCCAGTCCAGTCTAGCAGTCCACTGTGCAGTCCAGTCTCTGGAGCAATCCAGTCCAGTCTCTGGAGCAGTCCGCTGTCCAGTCCAGTCTCTGGGGCAATCCAGTCCAGTCGGCAGTCCGCTGTCCAGTTCAGTCTCTGGATCAATCCAGTCCAGTCCAGCAGTTCACTGTCCAGTCCAGTCTATGGAGCAATCCAGTTCAGTCCGGCAGTCCACTGTAACATAGAAACATAGAAAGTGATGGCAGATAAGAGCCACATGGCCCATCCAGTCTACCCATTTGTTTATTCAAAACTACCCTAGACTTTATTTACCCTCAATTTAGTTTACAATTTAGGATATCCTTATATTTATCCCAAGCATGTTTAAACTGTTCTGCTGTATTGGCCTCAACCACCTCAGATGGGAGGCTATTTAACTTATCTATCACCCTTTCAGTGAAGTAATTTTTCTGCACATTTCCTCTGAATCTACCACCCTCCAGTTTATATCCATGCCCTCGTGTTCTATTACACATTTTCTTTTGAAAAATGCTACCCTCCTCTAGCTGGTTACAACCCTTGATGTATTTGAAAGCTGCTATCATGTCCCCCTCTCCCTTCTCTGCTCCAAGCTATACATGTTTAGTTCCTATAGCCTTTATTGGTATGTTTTGTGACACATGCCATATACCATTTTAGTTGCTCTTCTTGGCACTTTCTCTAATGTATTTATTTATTTCTGGAGATATGGCCTTCAGAACTGAACACAGTATTCTAGGTGATGTCGTACCAAAGCTCTATAAAAGGGCATCACGACTTCTCTCTTAATGCTACTAATTCCTCTCCCTATTCAACCAAGCATCTGACTTGCCTTTCTTATTGCTTTGTTACATTGCTTGACTACCTTTAAGTCACAAGAAATAATGACTCCCAGATCCCTTTCCTCCTCGGTAGTTTCAAATGTAGTACCATTAATTATATATTGAGCTTTTGGGTTTTTGTGACCCAAGTGCATGATTTAGCATATTTTAGCATTAAACTACCACACTCTTGACCATTCCTCCAGTCTACCCAGATCATCCCTCATTTTGTGTTCCCCTCCTGGCGTGTCTACCCTGTTACATATCTTTGTATCATCTGCAAAATGCATGTTTTCCCCTTGATACCACAGGCAATATCATCTATAAAGATATTAAATAGCATTGGTCCAAGTACAAAACCCTGGGGTACACTACCACAACTATTTTTAAGTCCAATCCCAAAGTTTCCAGCTTATTTAACAGCCTGTGATGTGGCACAGTGTCAAAAGCCTTACTTAAATATAGATAAGCTATGTCTACAGCTCCCTCTTTATCTAATACTTTACTGACCCAGATAAACTGATAAATTGGACAAAACTTTATACAAAAAACATCTTACAATGGAAAAACCAGTGTGGAACGTAAAAAAAACATTACAATGGCACATCCCTGTCAGACATCACTATATATTTAAATGAGAGGGACGCTGGTTGTGGTGTTCCAAATGGCACTGACTGGGAACAAGAAGAGAAATCGAAATTTCACCAGGCAGGAGGTAACCAAATTGGTGGAACTTGTGCTTGCAAAATTATATGATGGTGATGTAGAATTGGATCCACACCAATGTGCTGCTGCGTGGGAGGACTTATAATTACATATTTTTGTGTACCCAAAATATCTTCAAAATATACATACCTACATGAATAATATTTGCTTACAGGCTGTTAATATGTGTAATTGAAGTTACTTTACACTGTTATATTTATCTTTTTTTTTATTATTTAATAACATCTTTTTTTTAAACATGCGTATATGGGTAATATACATTACAATGTTTTTGAAGTTTCTCATGTGGATTTTCATAATTTCTTCACAGTTGGCAGGAGTTCAGGACCAATTTAAAAGGAAAACTAGACCAAAAGGATGAAATTCAGTAGGTAAATGTTTTGTGGGACATTTGGCATGCATTGAGTGCAAAGCGTATAGATATGTATTTAGGAATGTGTTAAATCCTAAAAAGCTACAAGAAAACAGTAAGCAATCCTAGGAATAAAAGTGTTATGTTTGTAATGGATTATAATGGAATTTCTTCACTACACAAGAGGACTGGTGAACGCAGGATGCCTGCATGTTTAGAATTGATGGAACTGGAGCAGCTTGGGTCTAGGGTGATCTGCCTCCAGGAGGTTGTGGAAGTGGAGCAGTCTGTCAAGACACTTCACAGACCCTAGGCCCCAATTTTTGTCCTTATGTTGAAAGCTTTGCAACTTCACAACACATAAGCTCCTTAATATATGTCAGGAATACAAAAATAAAACAATGGTAAAAAATAACCATAACCGCATATTGAATTTATTTATGAATACATGAAGAAAGTTTAAGATGAAACCCAAAAACCCCCCTGCCCCCCAAAAAAATTATAAAACAAACACCAAAATTAAAATAAATTTCAAATTAAACACAAACAATAATTCATTGAGAAACAAATAGTACAAATATAAAATATCAATGCAAAATATAATAAAAGCCTACCTATATATGGTTAATGTCTTGCACAAAATGCACAACACTGATTTAAAAGTTGAGTGTTTATTTGTTTTAATTAAATGCACATAAACATTGATTAGAAATACGCAGCAGGTGTGAACTGTATTCAGTGAGAGAGGACGCTTGGAGTCACAGCTCGCAATACATGGTTCTTGGCCGTCTCTGTGAATCTGTCTGCCTTTTTCCCATGCGTATATTTTGGTTCTGAGCATTCACAGTTGATCGCCATGGAAAAAAATGCATGGAAATTCAACACTTACTTAAGTATGAATATGATACATTGCTGTGTGACTGGATCATACAGAGCACTGAGCACTTTTACCATACAATCTGGCTGGTCCATTGTGTAATATGGAGCACTTGCCCTTATGTATCAAACCTTATGTACATGCTATCCTATAGCATGTAAGCTTGTGAGCAGGGCCCTCTTATTCACTTAGTCTGTCTGTTACCACATAGTCTTGTTTATACTGATTGTTAAAAGTGTAATTTGCTACGTAATCTGTTGGCACTATATAAAAACCTGCTAATAAATAATAAATAAATAATAATCACAGACAGCTGCAGCAGTAAGTTGAGTCCACTTCTGTTCTTAGAATCCAAAGTGTCAAATACTCATATATGGCATGCTATTGGGTGTCTGTCTTATTTGGTATCAGACCCCCTAATATGTTAATAGAAAGTTCTTCTTTTAGAATTGAAAGAGGGTCCCAATGTTTATATCTGTTTAGGATTAAGGCATGATTAATGGCCTAATTGTAGGTATTAGAAAATGTTGTTCTAGGTAGGTTGTCATCTTATTTACTTGAGCTAAGGCTAGATCTTAATAGAAGTTAGACTGGCAGACAGGCTTTGGTTAGGGAAGTGGTTGCCGGTCTGAATGGCCATATTGCAACAATAATACAGCTGCCCAGGAAAAAGAAAATTGCTATTGGAAACAGTTACCTATTTCGACATCTTCCCAATAGCAACAGACTGTGGTGGGCTGATGTTAAAATTAGGGCTTAACAAGGGAGAGTTAGGGTTAGGGCTCAAGAAGGGAGGGTTAGGGTTAGGGTCAGGCTGCAGGCCATGGAGGGTTAGGGCTCAAAGAAAGGGAAGGTTAGGGCTTAAGAGAAGGAAATTTAGGATTAGGACTGACGAGGAAGATTAGGGTTAGGCTACGGGAAATGGCAGTCGTCATTAAATTGATGCAAAATGGTCTGTCACAAAACAGACCATCGTAGTTGTGAACCACATCCCTTTGGTTAGTGTTTCTAAATGAAAGTTGAAGGGGATTATATTATGTATGTGGCAAACCCCCCCCCCCCAAAAAACAAAAACAAACCTTTTTGTTTTCAAAACTTCCAGTGATTTAAAAGCACAGTATTTAATGTCTCACCATTTG
>WWET01002967.1:97750-128646 GCA_011038615.1 Limnodynastes dumerilii | reverse complement strand
ATATTTTAATATATATAAAATTAGAAGTACCCATAGCTGTGACTTCAAAGGACTGTACTGCATTATTCCAGCAACTCATTGGCACAATCTAAATCTAAAGCTCTAGTACTGTTGTCTTAGTTAGTGGTTTATCCTAGGAAGGGGAAACCCCCATGCACTTCTCTGCAGGTCCCATCACACTACTTAAATAAGCCTTGCTGCCAGAGATTGCAGTTGGAAGCAAAGTGTGTGTGTGTGTGTGTGTGTGTGTGTGTGTTTGTGTCAGTGGCATAAGTACAGTTCAGGTGCCCAGAGGCAGGATATATTTTATCCCCCCCGACGTCACACCCAACAGTGAGATCAATTGTTCACTCACTGCTTGTAGTCAGGGACACTGTGGACAGAAGCGGGGAGACTTTTGGGGACACTGGACACCAGAGGCTGGCTGGCAAATTTTATCTTGGCGGGCAAGTCCACAGAAGTGACCCATAACTAGGCCCATTTTTAAAGGGTGGTATTCAGTAAACCACTGGAGCACTGTAGGTTCAATATTACTTTATTGGTGTTCCAGTATATAGACTGCTCAGGGCGAGCGCAATGCGCTCTGTGAGGGGATGCGGGCCGGCGCCAGGCTGAAGAGGAGCCAGCTGCCATCTCCCCGCTTTGGTGGCTTCCAGCTCATACCGGAGATTCCTGTATGAGCTGCAGTGGCCATTACATAGAGCAGCTGAATGGAAGATTCCTTTCAGCTACTCTATATAACAGCCGCAGAGGCTCATACAGGAACTTCCTGTATGAGGGCTGGCAGGAAGGACGAAGAGAGAAGAGGAGAGCACCTCGGAGGAAGATACAAGGTAAGTAAACATAATGGGGCTGGAGCCACATGATAGGGATACTGGTGGGGTTGGAGCCATATGATGGCGACACTGGGGGCCTGAAGCCTTATATTGGAAATATTGGGGGGTAGATACACATGATGGGGATACTGGGGGGCTGAAGCAATATGATGGGGATACTGGAGGGCTGGATACACATGATGGGGATACTGGGGGGGGGCTGGAGCAATATGATAGGGATACTGGGGTGGTTGGAGCCATATGATGGGGATACTGGTGGGGCTGATGCCACATGATGGGGATACTGGGGGGTTGGAGGCACATGATGGGATTACTGGGGGGGCTGGAGACATGATGGGGATACTGGGGGGATTTGAGACACATGATGGGGATACTGGGGTGTTGAAGACACGCTTACAAGACTGTGATTATTTTGTTTTTTGGTTACAAATGTTTTCTGTTTTCCAAGGAGGTCTTTTTTAACTGCATTGTGGTCACAAGAATACTGAATTTATTATACAGTGGTCAGAAGTATTGTTTGGCGTCCTATATAGCGGTCACTAGGATAATGTCTGTATGGTATGGCTGACACTAAGATTTATAGTCTTTATTGTGTGCCAGTGATTAGGATGAAGTGGGAATTGTATAATGGAGACTAGGGGCCAGATTTACTAAGGGGCGAGATAACTTGCCCCTAAAAATTGTGGGACATTGCCAGTTTTTGTTGGTGATTTTTTTTTTAAATCCTTTTTTAATGGTGGCCTCTCTGACACCATCAGGATCACTTATGGCACACGCCAAGGTTGTCCCCTCTCTCCTCTCCTTTTTGCCTTCTACACTCCTCGCCCAACATCATGGAGGTCCAAAGATAGGGAATACAAGCATGCGCTCTTTGCAGATGACATCCTGCTCACCCTCACTAACCCTGTAACCTCCCTCCCCTCCCTGTTATTGATGTTCCAGTGCTTTGGTCACCTCTCCAACTTCAAGATTAATGTGGACAAATCAGTCACATTGGGTATCAAGGAACAAAAGATTGGCTATCCACTTACCCAATGGGCTACAAGCTGGACTGGTTCAAGCTTTCCCCTTTAAATCAAAACAGGACAAGATGACTTATCTTGGCATCAACATTACCCCAACCGGCTACAGCTATTCTCTGCCAACCCCCCCCCCCCCCCTTATTTCCAAAATAGAATGCAACTTGTCTGCCTGTACTGCCAAATAGTTCTAATTGCTTGGCAGGATTAAGATATTAAAATAGAATGACCTCCACCACCATCTTATACCTTTTTCAGACCCTCCCAATCCATATTCCAAACTCTTTTTTTAAGGTAGCTCAGGATCAGATAAGGACACTTGTCTGGCAGGGGAAGCCCCCAAGATGCAGGGCTGAAGTCATGTTTTTCAATAAATTTAGAGGTGGTCTTTAACTCCCCTATCTTAAAGGCTACTACTGAACAGCTATGATTACTAGAGTGGTGGAGTGGACGAGACCGGAAACATTAAAACAATGGAAGGACCTGGAGTCCAAGATTTCCCCTTACCCACCTCCATATTCTACCATGGCTTGCAACACTTCCTCGCATTCAACACCCCCACCATAGGTCCCACAATTACTTGTTGCAGGTATCTCTGCACCAAAGCAGATCTGTCCCCCCCAGACAAAGACTTCCCCCCGTGGATGACCCTCAGAAACTTCACACACTGGACCAACATGGGAAACCTTCAGGCATGGCAGCAGATTCAAGGAAGGGGCCTGCTCACCTTCCAAGAGGCTCAAGACCAATTTTTTCTCCCCCGCACTGAATTCTGAAAATATTTGAGCATCAGACATTATCTGACTCATGAAGGATCGCTGACAAGGTGGAGTCATTGTTTGAAACCGTTCGAGGTGTTGTTTACCACTGAGACTGCTCCAAGGTGTACACTCTCAAAAATCTACAGACAGCTCATCTACAGACAGGTCTCTTCTCGTCAGATCTCCAGAATATAGAAAACTGCAATAGAGACTTTCCCCAACCTCTCTTTGGGACTGACTGGAGTAAGTCTTTCCTTGTAACTTCTAAATGCTCCCTCTGTCTCTCAGTGGTGGAGACACAATTCAAAGTATTGTCCTGTTGGTACAGAGTGCCCTACTTGATCCACCGCTTTCAACCCAAATACCCAGACCTCTGTTGGCATTGCCAGGCTAATGTAGGATTCTTCATGCATATTTGGTGGAATAGCCAACGCCTCACCAGCTTTTAGCAAAGGGTGAAGGAGATGGTTGCATACTCCACCTAGAAAATCTGATTTCCGAAAAAGGGACATCCGAAGGTTCCTTTTTAGATATTACACAAAAGAAAAAACGGGGCAGAACAGAAACCTTGTATAATGGCGCTTTAAGACAATAAGGCTATATGTGCACTATTTTGGCTAGGGGGAGGCACTACAGCGAAACGCAGCTTCTGTTTAGGGCTGGTAAGACCCCCCAAAAAACGCACAATAAATAAAAAAGAAAAAGAGATAACAAAAGCGCTGTATCGCTACAGTGAACCCACTAGTCTGTGCTAAATGTGAGCAATATAAGACAATCAATGTCTTTTTCATGAATATATAAACAAATGATAAATAAAAATTAAAATTAAAATTAAAATTAAAATAATAATAAATGTAAAAATAAAAAATGAATTGAATAAATTTGACTGGGTATCGATTAAAAAATATATAAATTTATTACAAACAATTAGGTTGTTTAAAAATATAATAAAGCTGATGTCAGAGCATAAAGGAATGGAGCAGAATCAAATCTCCAGTAGAATCAAATCTCCAGTAAACAATATCCAAGCTGCTACAGCAGCATATACACAATAGGACAAAGCAAATACACATTCAATAGAAAGGAATGGCCTCCTTTCTGATAATTGTGGCCAGTGTTCACAGCACAACCATGTAACAGTATATATGAGTTAGTCAACTCCGTGTGCAACAATGTTGCCACTGCAGTGGATTATGAGACTGTAGTATTGCCTTAAAGATAATAAAGCTGAATGACATGATGTACCACAACAATTAACCTGATATCCAGGTAAAGACTCACAGTTTGGTGTGTAGCAGGTACTAGCTGTTGTTAGATCGTGGTTCCGGCTGTATTAGATGACTGCGACCACATGAGGTCTAATTAAAGCAATTTTGGATGGTGTTGGAGATGAGAGGTGTATGCTTTCAAAACCCAGAGAGATGGTTATATTTTTGGAGTTGCTTCTCCTATGAAGTATAGACGTATAGATGTGGCCGCAGGTTATCTTGGCCCGGTTTGAATATCTGTGTGATTATCCGGAGTCTGCGTGGCGACGTGTAGTCCCACACACCGATCGTGACTGTCACTCACTTGCCCTGCACTGTAATGGATGACGTGCAGCCTGTAGGAGTAGGTCCTCGTAGCAGTTATCGGACCCTCTCTTAGCTCAACGTCCCCCTATGCTTGTCTCCAAATGGAATGGAGCCACAGGCTGACGGAGCGACGAATAAACTACAGGTGAAAGTGCTTGAGGCTTTAAGTGGATGCATCTCGTATGTGTGTGTGAAATGATGAAAATAATAGCTGGAGAAGACGATTATTCTATGGCTCCAATATTTCTCCGACAATTCAACGCTTATGACGCGTTTCATCAAACCACTGTTTGATTTCATCAGAGGAAGTAAAAAGTTCTGTAGTTGGGGGAGACTTTTATAGTGCCTCCTACCTATCAAGAGTTATTGCCTGATAATTAATTACTCAGCACCTGTGTGTTTAAAGTGACTTAGGCATCTTGGCACAGAACTTTAGATAAATACCCAGTTAAACAAAACAAAACTACAAACAAATGAAAATAAATAAAAATAAAAATAAGAATAATAAAATAAAGTAAAATAAAATAAAAGCAATACAAAGGATTGATTACACCAAATAAATTAAAAGGAAATATAAACAATGTTTATAAATATATATAGAAGAACACACATAAATATACATACACACATGCGTCTCGAAAGAGAAACATATATATAGACACACATGTGTGCTCCTCTCTGTTTTTCATTCAATGAAAGATTATTTCCCCCTATATTAAACCAACATTTTATTTCCACTCTCACATATGTGTGAAAAGTAATAGAGTTATATTGCTGTTCTTACGTAATAGAAATTAATTCATTTATAACAAAAGGAGGAAAACTCAAAAAATATATATATATGTAAAAAATACACGCATCCACCTATGTGTTAATCTATCCTTATATATACAACTATGAGGGTGGGGGGATATATATAAAAAATGTTTATATAAATATACACAATAAAACAGTGATATCGTGATTATAATGAAACAAAGTAAACATATTTCAATACACATAACATTTCTGTATGTACCCTAAAATATACCCAAACAGGCCAATATTGGACCTATTTAAAGATATATCTATCTATTTTCCGATTATGTCCATAAAACTTAAAACCACTAAGTCCACTTAATTATACCCATAGTTCCTATATCTTACCTATAAACCCACATTGTGACCTCTTAATGTAGTTGTGCACATGTGCTTGTCCACAATAATACTGGTATATAATAATTACTAGATACCAACAGTAAATATGAAAAATACACATGTATACATATAAAGATTAAATAATATATGAAATAAATAAAAAACCTAGCCAAAATAGTGCACATATAGCCTTATTGTCTTAAAGCGCCATTATACAAGGTTTCTGTTCCGCCCCCCTTTTTTCTTTTGTGTATAAAATAGGAATGGTGTTGCCTTAGAATGAAACGACTTAAACTGGCCACACACTAGAGCGATTATTTGTCCGATCATCCGGTTATCAGGAGATTGGAGCAGTTATCACTGTAGTGTGTAAGCAAGATTTTTTTTTGCTAAACAATATTGTGTAGTATGTGGGCATATTATATAATATGACCCTGCACCTCCTGGGCAGAGTTTCCCTATCTCCCGACTCCATAATTAATTGTACAGCAGTTTACTCCAGAATGGCCTGTTTTAGGTTACATAGATCCAGACCTTTTCCCTCTAAGTACTTTTGCTCCAGCAAGGATTTTTACTGGGCTGTACTTCTGGCTAAAGTAACGGGACCAATAAGGACAATTATATCAATCTCTATTACTTACAACCTCTGCTATTTACACAGTGAATCCTCTATTCTCAGGATTGTGTGTGATTGGACTTTGAGTGAACTTTTTATATATCTTCCAATACGCATTAGTCGCCAGCCTATTATATTGATACAACTTGTCAGTTCTGCATTTCGGGCCGTATTCAGACCTCAACCTTGTAGATCAAGGGCCGTATTCATACCTCCTTATTTATTATGCTAGAACAAATACATATGCATATAAAACCGCACCTGTCTAAATAACACATCATCCTTGCATATGCGGCCGGAGTTTACCAATATGAACTACTGCGCATGCGCAGTAATTTCGTTACGATATCTACGTTATTTTTTGCAATGTAGATTGCGTATATAATATTTGTTGATATTATTATTATTCCTCCTTCTTTAGATTAGCGCTCATCTACATTATTTGTTGTACTATATAGTAAATATACAACAATATATGCCCAATCTAAAAAATATCTATAGAAGAGACTGAATAAACCGCAGCTCTTAGGGAGAGAGTCACTTCTCCTTTAAAGGTGCAAGTAAATATCAAAGAACAAATAGAGTTCTAGTTAATCAATCAAAGTTTATTCTTACTAAAATATATAATAAAAGATCGCCCCCCTACACTAACTTCAGCGTAGGGACGCTGGGGGACGTCCCCTCCAGCGTCCCTACTGCGCTACTATGGACGCCTACTATCGGGCGTTTCCATAGTGATGCCGGGCAACATCTGCCCGGCGCATGGGCATTACAGCTACGGCCGCCGTACTAGCGACAGCGGCCGTAGCTCTGGATCAGGCCCATTTATGTCCTGTTTTGTTGCTTCTTATATTTTTCTTCATGTTTAACATATCAACTCTTTTCATGCAATTAACTTCTTTTAAGGCCTTATCCAGAATATTTCCTGGATAGCCTCTCATTCTGAATTCATTTAAGAGATCCTGTGCCTGTTGTTGGAAGGCCCATTCCGAGGAGCAATTCCTTTTCAGTCTAACTAGTTGTCCCTTTGGAATATTACGTTTCCAACTATGGTGATGTGCACTACGAAAATGCACCTTTTCTTAAAGGTGGAGGTCTCAATAAATCCATGTGTGGACTCAACTACCAAATCCAAAAACTCTGTACATGATGAATGAATATTATAAGTAAATTTGAGATTGAAATTATTTATATTTAAACTGTTGATGAATTGCATGGCTCTCTCCTCTCT
Organism: Limnodynastes dumerilii; assembly: GCA_011038615.1. Lineage (NCBI taxonomy): Eukaryota > Metazoa > Chordata > Amphibia > Anura > Limnodynastidae > Limnodynastes > Limnodynastes dumerilii. The sequence goes on along the minus strand of WWET01002967.1, from coordinate 121,472 downwards.
CCTCTCCTTCCAAATGAAAAACAAATCATCTATAAAATGGCCATAGAGGACTAGGTCCGCCCCGAACTCGCTACTCCAAATATGTTGCTCTTCAAATTCCCCCATATATAGATTCGCGTAGCTCGGAGCGAATCTTCCTTTTTAGATATCCCTTTTTCGAATACTTACCATTTTCTACATTTTTTTTTAGAATGGCTGAGTATGCCGTTCAGAATACTTCACCCATTCACCTTTGGAAAGGACAATATTCATCTGCCGCACCTCCGCCGCTGCTATCACCGGGCCAAGGGACAGGTGAGTAAACTCTCTGTGCGGGGTAGGGAGGCTTTAGGGGAGGGAGGGTTAAGGTCAGGCTGCAGGGGAGAGAGGGTTAGGGTCAGGCTGCAGGAGTTGGTGGGTTAGGGTCAGGCTGCAAGTAAGGGAGGGTTAGGGTTAGGCTGCCAGGAAAGGAGGGTTAAGGTTAGGGTAGTGAGAGGGGGAGGGTTAGGGTTAGAATTAGGGAAAGGGGTGGGGGGACAATTTTTCCATTTCGGAGCACAGAGATTTCGGTGCTCCGTGGATCAATTTCCATGCCTCACCATTTGCGAACTAGCTTGCGCTCTGATGTCCCCTAAGGTCTAGAGTTTTGTCTACTATACTACTTTAATATCCCATTTGAGGTCTATAAATAATCCCTTCTTAAACACTTAAACAATGCTGCAGATGCTGTAATTCCAGCTAGATGGAAAATGCCCTTCTCTCACATTCTGAAGGATTGGATCCAGAGAGTTGACCTATATATGAACATGGATGACCTATTTACGAATTCCACTGGACAGTACCCTGAATTCCGTGACATCTGGTATTACTGGCTTGGATTCCAGCTCACCCTTGACTACTCCCAAGCTACCAGTCCCCTGGGTTGACCTCCTTTTCCTCCTTCAACTGATTCAACTCCCCTGATCTAGCATACCTGAGGCCTCTACACCAAATTGAGCCCCAGACACCCCCTCTTTTCTATCTCTCCTCTTAAAGATAAACCCCATTAATGGTACCACACTGATAAAGCTATATTAGATTCTCTCAACCTATAACTGTTCATAAGTTTATCTGCTGTTCTGATTTTGTTTACCAATTAATTGATGTCCTATCTATATCTTTTTTGTAAAAAAAATAAATTATTACAAGTATCCAGTCATTACTATAGTGTTATATCAGAGATATCTGGGGCCTAATTATCGCTTTGTACAGCCAATTAAGGTCTCCAATGATATACCTCAATGTAAAATAATAAAAAAGAAACACATTGTTTTATAATATATATTAATATCATATAATTAAGTTGCACTGTTCCTCTATCACACTGCCAATACCATCTTTCCTGCTGCCCATTATTTATCACTGTCATGCTATCATACTAGCAGTCACTTTACCCATACTATCTTAGTGTCAATACTATAAATCACACCACACTGCCAATACTATCTAACTGTTCACACTATCACCACTGCCTCTACTATCACACTGTCCATACTATCACATACTATTACATTGTCCATACTATCACATACTCTTACATTGTCCATACCATCACAGTGCCCATATTGTCACACTGCCCTCACTGCCAATACTATCTAACTGTTCACACTATCACCACTGCCTCTATTATCACACTGTCCATACTATCACATACTATTACACTGTCCATACTATCACACTGCCCATATTATCACATACTATTACACTGTCCATACTATCACACTGTCCATACTATCTCATTGTTCATATTATCGCACTGCATATACTATCAGTCACATTGCCCATACTATCACACTGCCTATCTCACAGTCTATACTATCTCACAGTCCATACTATCATGCTGCTCATACTATCAAGCTGTTTATACTATCATGCTGCTTATACTATCACGCCGTCCATACTTTCTTGCTGCCCATACTATCACGCTGCTCCTACTATCACACTGCTTCTACTATAAAACTGTTCATAATATCACATTGTCCATACTATCACATACTATTACACTGTCCATACTATCACACTTCCCATAATGGGCCAGATCCAGAGCTACTCCTTTACTACGCTGCGTTCTTATGCTAGTGTACCTTCTATGCACTCCCCTCGGCACACCCCTCTGACGTACGTATTTTAGGTGCCTTACGCATTCCATACCTTACCTTAACTTTACGCTGCGTAACCACTATCGGACGTACTTCCCACACATAGCTACGCAGCTAAGCACGCCCATACTGTATGATTTAAATGCCTCACCTCGCTTTCGAAGCGTAAATACGTATGGCTGGTACGCCCCTTCATAAGTTGATACACTACTGATACATGACTGCCCCTTATGCTATGCCTTACGTGGTGTAAGGCATAGCGGAGGCGCCGTAAATACTAATGTGTGATTTTACGCTAGTGGCTAGTGTAAATTCACTTGCGGACGTTGTTCTGGATCTACCCCAATGTCACACTGCCCCCACTATCACACTGTCCATACTATCACATACTATTACACTATCCATACTATCACACTGCTCATACTATCTCACTGCTCATGCTATCACATACTATTACATTGTCCATATTATCATGCTGCCAATACTATTACACTGTCCACACTATCACACTGCCCATAATATCACATACTATTACACTGTCCATACTATCTCACTGCCTATACCATTTCATTGTTTATACTATCACACTGTCCATACTAGTAATCACATGGCCCATTCTATCATACTGCCCATACTATCACATACTATCACACTGTCCATACTATCTCACTGCCCATACTATCACACTGCCCATATTAACTATCACATACTATCACACTGTCGATACTACCTCACTGCCCATACTATCGCACTGCCTATACTATCAATTACATGGCCCATATTATCTCACAGTCCATATTATCACAATGCTCACACTATCACACTGCCCATATTATCTTATGGTCTATAATATCTCACATTTAATACTATTATACTGCTCATACTATCATGCTGCCCATATGATCACAATGCCCATACAATCACCCTGCCCATACGATCATGCTGCTCCAAATATCATAAAAAACAGAAAGGAAGTTGCTCAATCAATTTATAAGTATATGTTAAACAGGTGCGTGAAAGGCACACTGCTCCTACTATCACACTGCTTATGCTATCAATAACACTGCCCATACTATCACACTGCCCATACTATCAATTACACTGTCCATACTATCACACTGCTCATTCTATAACAATGCCCATATTATCATACTGCTTATACTATCTCACAGTTCATACTATCACACTCACTGTTAATACTATCACATTGTTCATACTATCACATACTATTACACTGTCCATACTATCACACTGCCCATACTATCACATATTATTACATTGTCTATACTATCACACTGCCCATACTGTCACACTGTCCATATTATCACATACTAGTACTCTGTCCATACTATCACACTGCCCACACTATCACACTGCCCTTACTATCACATACTATTACACTGTCCATACTATCACACTGTTCATACTATCACACTGCCCATATTAGTAATCAAATTGCCCATACTATCACACTGCCCATACCATCACACAGCCAATACTATCATTCACATGGCCCATACTATCTCACAATCCATACTATCACAATCCATACTATCATGCTGCCCATACTATCACGGTACTCCTATTATCATGTTGCTCCTACTATCACACTGCTTCTACTATCACGCTGAGTTTTACGGATCCGCTAAAACTCTGGATCTGGGTCAAGGTGTTTTCACATAAAACTGACACACTTAGAAGAAGATGAAATCCAAAATACACCATTTAGGAGATGTTGATTATGACTATGATAAGTACTGTCAGTTTCTTATAACCCTCCTAGACTATAACACTTAATTAATAACCCCAAAGTATAGCTTGTAGAAAGTTTTGGCTGTCTAGCAACATTGCATTAAAATTATACAATGCATTTTAGAATAGTAAATCATTAACAATATTGATAAAGACAGTGTTTGAAATTTATAGTATATTATGCTTTTCTACTTTAACAGTGCAGAGTTAGATTTAAAAAATAAATCTGTTAGTTAATGATGGGGAAAAAAATCACATTGGTTAAGACAAAGACTAATTTGGAGCCTTGATGCGATGTAAAATGTTTCAAATCTGTCACTTGCTAAGCTGCCTTCTGACACTTAACTAAAATTGCAGTTCAGCAAATATGCTTTTCATCAGCTTCCACAGAATTCAGCTTAAATCAATTATCTTTTTATAGCAACATATAACTTTGTAAAATGCTGTAAACATCATTCACTGGAAATGAATGACAGCACTCGCAAAAGTAAAAACTGTGATTAAAATCAAGTACTCTTTTAAGGTACTTAAGGCTTATATTGTAAAATACCAACAGTTGTCAGTGATTTGTGAAGTGATTAGAGCTTTGTGCAATTTTAAATTCACCAATTTTTTACAGCTCAGTGAGTACTGAATGAGAACTTCATCCACGCTCTCATGTGTATGGTTGTTATATTATGAGGATAAATGATGAGATCTTCACAGAGTACTGCTTATTTAACACCAATTGTAGATGATGATGAATGTACTGTATAGTACTTTGACTTTATGTAGCAGTTAAAATGCTGGAAAGGGCATCATTTAAACTATGGCTATCTAATCCATGGCAAGAAAAAAAAATGATACAAAACCCCCCACACTGGTTTAAATGAATTTTACCTGATTTAGGAGCAATCCCAACAATTTCACATGATATACTATTTCTTGTGAAGACATTCATAATGCTTGTAATGACTCCTTATCAGCTGATCACTATGACCTATATTTCTAATATACTGAAATTTTTGGTCCTTGGCTGCACCTCTCTATTTTTATATACACTTGCACACATTTCATATATTTTAATAGAAGCGCAGCCTTGTGCTTTCTTGTCACTGTTACTAGTTTACTTGGAATAATGTCAAAGAAGGTATCGCTGCAGCGCTGTCTGGATGAATGGTATAATAAAGTATTTTATAATTCAATGAAAAACGTCTCCAGGTTCCAAATAGAACAAATTGGCTCCCTCTGGTAACTATATCAGATTCTAGCTGACATTCTCTAGTATTTGGTATAATGTATAATGGTATTTACCATTATTTCTTTTCAGCAGCTTTGTAAATCTGGCCCATAATATCCAGACAATTTTTTGAAAATCTTTGCAAAAAGTGTTTACATGTTGCACAGAAAAAAGGTCAAATATGCTACAAAGACCCTCAACAGAAACTTTTATAGTAAAATTATTACTGTAAATTACAATGATAGATGAACCAGTGTTATTTACAAAATGTCTAATAATTAGAGATGAATGGTTTAAATTTTGTTAAATCCGGCAGATCCAAATTTTTGGGCTTCAAGTCAAACCGAGGCAGGATCAAATTCGGATACCAACTCAAGGCAAAACGCCATTTTCCTGGAAATATTAGAACTCCTGGTTTTGGATTCTGCAGCCTGAAATCTCTCGTTATTTGTCAACCCTTTTGTGATTGAAAAATTCAGGAGCACTGTTATCACATGTTTGCAAGGGTTTATAAGGCACTCCTTCATCATTATAGAGCAATTTTAGATATAAGATTGGTGGTGAAACAACATTGTGTAATGTAGCTCTGCTATCTATATATTATAGATAAGAGCCGAACCCTGTGTTTTGGTTTTAGTTCTAAATTTTCATTGTGCTTTGGTTTTAGTTTTGGCTTTGTCAAAAAAATTATTAAATGTTTTGGTTTTGGATCTGTATTTTTTCAAAAATCTCTTAAAATCACTAAAACCATGTAATTTAAATGTTTTTTTTTTGTTTGCACTTAAAGCATTATTAACACTAATATAATTCATTTTCAGTCATTCCCAGTCAAATTGGACCACCTCCCAGCTTACAAGATTACTAGCAGGACACATCATGATATGCAATAAAGCAGATAGCATATCTTCCCAAAGAGTGTCTATGTACTGGTCTTTCTGTTCCTTCTTTGTTGTCACTTTGATATCACTGTGGCAGCAGAGGTTGTGTTGTAAGTCCAGGCTTCTTTGTCTACAACCACATTACCAGATTCCAACGGCCCTTATATGAGCGCATAAGTAATGTGTTCTTGGCATGCTGACTGATTAAAATTTTCTTTACTGTCTCTCTTGGAGAAGCTCCAGCACGGGTCATATAGTTAGTTGCCCTCATGCCAACCTATTATGTATACTTGCCTAGTTTTCTTCCGGACCTGAGCGTAAAGGGCTTCTTTTATGTTTGAAATAGGCAGAATATTTTCCCAAAGAGTATCCATGCATTGGATTTTCAGTTCTTTATTTGTTGTTGTGTTTTGTTGTAGTTCCAAGCTCCTTTGTCTACAACTTTCATTAAAAAAGCATATTGCCAGATTCCACCAGCCCTTATCTTCATCTCAGTCTTCACACAAAAGTAATGTGTTCTTAGCATACTGGCTGATTTTAAATTTTCTTGACCATCTGTCTCTCTCGTTGAAGCCCCAGTATGGGTCATATATTTACCCTCAGTGCCAGTCTATTTTGTAAGCTTGCCAATCTTTCTTCAGGACCATAGTGTAAAGGGCTTATTTTATGTCTTAACTGGGCATCTGAAATGCTTTTTGACATTTTGGATAAAATAAAGTATAATATAAGTGCTCGTGTGTTTTGGGCAACAAATTGCCTTCAAAAATTCAAATAGGTAAATCACATGCTACCAGAGAAGATAGTGATCTACAGGTGGCCCCAGGGGTTATTTGATAAATTTAAAGTGAAATGACCATTTTCATTTGACGCTTTGTGGGCAGACCCCGCTCATACAGAAAGAAGATGCAGCAATGGTGCGCAGCAGAGGTGCATAGCAGAAGTGCGCAGCATGGGCAGAGATGTTGGAACTTGTGCTCATTATAGACCCAGTAAACAGGAACCTCAGCAGAAAAATACCCACATAGAAAAAATCCCACGCAGAAAAATGCTCACACAGAAAAATGCTCACACAGAAAAATGCTCACACAGATAAAAAACCCACATGGAAAAATGCTCACACAGAATAAAGCCCACATGTAGTAATACTGCTATGCTATACAGTGGTGTTTCTATAATGGATGCAGGGTGTACAGTGCACACAGGCCTCAGAGAAAAAGGGACACCATGGCATCTGCTCTGCACTCAAACTGCTTAACTGGCAGCTAGGACACATTCTGAGCATTCTCCCTGGCTGCTGTTATTGCAGGTTATATATAGTCAGCACAGCCATAGAGAATACTCTCCATGCCTCCCAGCTGCCATTGAAGCAGTTTGCTGCATGCCATACCTTCCAACATTTTATAATAGAAAATCGGTACACCTGGGGACGTGGTTTGTCCCGCTAAGGGGCGGGGCTTTAATCTCCTTTCATTTGCATGTATGATAAAGTGTAAAATCTCATTTACACCTTATCATATGAGCTAAACACTCACTGGAGAGGGTAGGAATCTGGGCCCGCAGCTCTGCTATAGTGATCAGATTCTGCAGGGCTGAAAAAGGAGTATAGGGGGGAGGGAGCAGCTGGGCCACAAGCCGGTACAGGAGCCCATTTAGCCGGTACAGACCATTAAAAACCGATACTGTACCTGCTAAATAGGTACAGTTGGAGGGTATGACATGCTGATTGGTGGATGGCTCTAGACATTCACCAATCAGAGTGATGGGTGGTCTCATAACCACTGATTGATAGATGGTTGGAGTCATCCACCAATCACCATGCAGGAAATAGAAATAGTTTGGCTGAGGCTGTAGCACAAGATAGATGTCAGGTAAGAGATCTGGGATCTGATCTGGGGTTTAATATTATGGAGATGTTCTGGGTGGTCTGATTTGGAGGCAAATTGGTTTTGATGTTTAATGAAAGGGTCTGATCTGGGGGTAGGAGTCACATGTCTTTGTATTCCTCTTCTTAGTTTATCCTAAGTCTGTTTCTTAATTTATGCCTTTATTCCTAAAAAATTATGTTTTTTTTCTTGATTTGTGTATTCTATGTATTTAATATAGTTTTTATATTTTTAATACATGGATGGCAATCTCCCTGATGCTGATTCAGTTCCAGGAGTATTTGCAGTATGAGACAGATTTTAGAAATTGTCTCCTATTTCACTGCATTGAGGCCTATGGAGGCGGCCATTTTCATGGAGGCCAAATGTAATCAAAGACTGGCAGTTATCTAAGACAACATGACTTTAATAATGGAGACAGAAATGAAAAATACACTTTGGTTTCCTAATCAGCTGCAGGGTTACCAACTTTTATATTTTCTATAAATGTGAAGAAGTCATCACATCTCCTATTCACAGTCTTCACAATAATATTTAATGTATTTATTCACTGATAATATAACAATGAAGAAATACTGATGCTGTCATTTTTAATGAGAAATAGTTTTTCTGGCAGCAATAGACACACCCATGGGTGGAGCTATTTACAGAACACACCCCATTGGCAGTACAGGAAACACCCCTTTGTTGTTAGACAGCTATAATGAGGTGCTCACATACTTCTTTTCTACATATGTTGAGGGTGCAGCAGGGAGAGATCCTCAGTTTCCTATAACAATATGGAATCATGATGCAGCCTTGGAACGGTCACCAAAAACTACAAACTGTTGTGAGGGATTTCACAACGCTCTTAATTCCCTATTCCACTGCAGTCATCCCAGCGTGTGGTTTCTATTTGATGGACTGCAGAGGGACTTGGCTTGCCACAAATTAACATTGGCTAATGCACAGGCAGGTCGCCGAGAAAAAGAGGAAATATGAGGCACTATGTGACATAGTTGCCACAGAGTCAGGTGGAAGATAAACTAAATTTCTTAAGAAGATTGGATAATTTGTAGTAAAGAATTTTATCTGAAATATTATTTACTACATTTATTATTTAATTAATGTTAAAAAAAAAGTATATTATTAAATAATTGTTGTTTCTATTATTATTTCTTTTCTTCTCAGTAAAGTTTGTTGATAAAAAAAAACTGTTCCCTTTGATTTCCTGTATTTCCCTTACAAACATTTAGTAACAACGGCGGGCGTAAGCGCAAGATCGGCTGAAAAGCCAATCTACGCATGTGCCGGGCAGATGTTGCCTGGCGTAACTACGGCAACGCCAGATCGTGGATCGGGCGTCCATAGCACCAGCGTAGTAATGCTGGAGGGGCCGTTCCCCAGAGTTACTACGCTCTAGTTAGTGTAGGGAGGCGGGGGGAGGGAGGGTAATTAGGTTGGGAGGGCAGCATTATCGTACTAACCCCGCCGTCCCAGCGTAGTTACCCTCGCTTATGCCGGTTGAAGTTAGGGTAGCTTTCAGCCGGCATAAGCGAGGGTAACTACGCTGGGGGCAGGGGGGAGTACTCATGTGCGTAGCATATTTACGCCAGCGTACCTCCGATGCACTCCCCTTGGTTGTACTTAGTTTTGCCTTCTTACGCCCAGCAAATCCTACCCTAACTTTTCTGATTGTAATTGCGGGTGTCCATAAGCTCAATGCATAGTTACAACGCTTAGCATGCCCGTACTGTACGATTTAAATGCCTCACCGTGCCTTCGGTGCGTATTTACGGATTTCGTATGCCAAGCACGCCAAATCGACCATATTTCCGAAGGTGTTACGATCAAGGCCCATTCGCTCAAAGTGTAACATGAGCATAACATCTGCCCCGTGCATGCGCAGTAAGTACAAATGGCCGTTTTTACGCTTATGACCTTTGTAAAAACGCACCCGAGCGTAGGTCTGGATCAGGCCCTATGGACCTGATTCAGAGATTGAAAATAAGAGAGGAAAGTTACTCCTGGGCAAAACCATGTTGATTTCAGGGGGAGTCAAATTAATTGTATTCTTTTTTTTTTTCATCATTGAATTTTTATTGTTTTTCAAAAACATATTTTATGGGGTACAGAAAAAAGAAAGGGAGGGGAACTGTACATAATGAGCCATAACAATAAAGTACAATAAAATGCAACTTCAACATTCGTAAAATAGAGGAAATAGGGGAAAAGAAGGTAAGAAAGGGGGATGGAATGGAGGGGGGGAGTACACTCATATGTCTGATCAAACCCAGCTACAACCCAATCCTACGCCACAGGGTACTGTCTGGAGAGGGATCATGGATGTTATCACAGAAGAGCCAGGACTCTTTACCCAACATCGATTAGGCACCCGCCCCACACTAAGAGCGGGGAGGGAGCAATGCTCAGCTTAAATATAGAGTGGAAGAACTGAAATATTTCGATCCATAATGGCCTGATCTTAGGGCAATCCCAGAACACATGGAAAAGCGAACCTATCAGACCACAGTCTCTCCAGCAGTATTTTGAGTTAGAGGAACTCATAACGTGCAATTTAGTTGGAGTAAAGTAAGCCCTATTAATCATTTTAACCAACATTTCAACATGGTTTGTGCATTGGGAGACCTTATGAGATGTCTCAAATATCTTTCCATTCGGACACGGATAAAGTAACCTCAAGGTCTCGTTCCCATGCACGCTGACAGGGTGTCTTTGCAGCCTTACGGGGTTCTGTAATATAGCGATACCAAAAAGAAATGCCCTTCAAACCTAGAGCCCTCGTAAACCTATTCAGGATTACCTCAGGCGGAGGGACAAACCTAGCCCGACCCTGTGGCACTGTGTGAACCCAATGGCACAACTGTAAATACCTGTAATTGTCTTTAGGCTGAAGGCCAAATTTAGATTGCAATAACGGAAGGGAGACAACTGTAGTACCGGCCATAATATCAGACAGTGACTTAATCCCCTTGTTTATCCAGGAGTGTAAGGAGATATCTGGAATCATCTTACCCATCGCTACCATGGAGAGCATGGGTGATGGAACCTCTATTTCCCCCAACCCCAAGACGGCCCTATCCCAAATCTGCAGCGAATTCTGTGTTGAGGTTAAGAGAGACGGGTCCACTGGCCGCATGGCTTTCGGAAGCCATTTCAGGTCTTGGATAAGGACTAACGTAGCTGACCGTTCTTCGATAGTGACCCACACTTGCCTAGATCCTACCTTGTCCCACTCTTCCATCTGTGCCAAGAGACACGCCTCATGGTATCTTAAAAGGTGCGAAACTCCCAGCCCACTTACCGTCTTAGGGAGGGTCAGCCGCTTCAAAGCAATTCTGGCGGGGCGCCCTTTCCATATGTAGGTAGACATACACCGGGTCAGTTTGTCCATCACCAACCCCGGCAAAATATAATGGATGGTTCGGAAGAGGTATAGCACCTTTGGCAACATCTTGTCATCTTGAATGCCGCAATACGACCCAACCAGGGTAATTCATAGGGAAGCCACTTCTTAGTTAATAGCGTCAAGCTATCTAATAGCGGAGTATAATTACACTCAACCGTATGGGAAATATGCACTGGAATGTGGACCCCCAAATATACCAGACTCTTTTCTTTCCATACATATGGGAAGGTCGCTTTTAAGCCGGCCTGCACGTCGTGCGCTAAATTAAAGGGTAGGGCCTCTGATTTGGCTGTGTTCAGCTTATAGTAAGACACCCGACTATATAGGTCCAGAATACCGTGGAGAGGGGGAAGGGAGACAACCGGATCAGTTACAAATAACAGGACATCGTCCGCGAACAGGCAAAGTTTATGGGAGATGCCCCCGAAAGCCAGACCTGGAAAATGAGTGGAAGCTCTAATATAGCAAGCCAACGGCTCAATGCACAAAACAAATATTAAGGGGGATAAGGGGCACCCCTGGCGCGTACCATTTGATATAGCGAACAATTCAGACAGAAAGCCATTGCTAAAAACTCTGGCCGTAGGATTACTATATAGGGCTAGGATAGAGTGTAAGATCGACCCCTGGAAACCGAATTTAGACAGTACTGCTGACATATATCCCCAGTGGAGCCTGTTGAATGCCTTCTCGGCATCGAGAGATAAAAGGACAAATGGTCTCCTCTCCCTTTCCACAATCTCAACCAAATTTAACACCCTCCGTACATTATCCGGGGCCTGACGCCCTGAAATAAAACCCACCTGGTCTTGATGAATGAGCCTGGGGAGGAGAGGGCCTATGCGGTTCGCTAGGAGTTTGGAGAAAATCTTAAGGTCAGTGTTGAGGAGGGCAATGGGGCGGTAGTTCTTACAGTCCGCAGGGTCTTTACCCGGTTTCAGGATAGTCACAATCCTGGACTCTAACATTTCTTTCGGGAAGGAACCTCCTTGAGAGATATGATTAAAAAGTTTCGTGAGAATAGGGGCAATTTGCTCACTAAATTCAGCGTAGAATCTATTGGGGAACCCGTCTGGCCCAGGGGATTTACCCAGCGGGAGGGAGTTGATCACTGCCGCCACCTCCTGGACCGACCATGGAGCTGTTAGAAGTTCACTGCCCTGGGCGCCCACAGTGGGAAGCTGTAACTTGCCGAGGTACTCTGCAATCAGGTCTGGTGTGGGCTGGGGGACCAGTGGATCACAGTGCAAGCTATATAGTTGCTCATAATATTGTGCAAACATATTGGTTATATGTGCTGGGTTCATAATTTTCCCACCATCCTTCGCATGGACTAGTTTAATCTTATGCCGAACCTGCCGCGCTCTCAACTTTCTGACAAGCATTTTACCAGCCTTGTTACCTGCCGTATAAAAATTTTGCCGCAGATTATTGAGTTGAATAGGGGATTGGTACATCAGGTGTGAGCACAATTTAGTGCGGACCTCGTTTAATTGGCACTGATATTGCTCCGATGGGGAGGCTTTATGCAATATTTCAAGATCCGTAATCTGCTTCTCCCATTCACCCTGAGCCCAAGCAGACTGTCTCCGTAGACGAGACCCAGTCTGAATCGCCGCCCCTCTAACCACTGCTTTTAGGGCACACCAAAAATTCCCCAAAGTTGTGTCTTCAGGGTTATTGGTATCCAGATAAAGCAACAACGCTTCTGTGAGCGCCTTCTTACCCTCAGCTCCCGTAAGCAAATAGTCTGGCATACGCCACGGTCTAGGAGGAATGTGGGACACTCTAGAATCCCAGGACAGTAGTATGGGGGCATGATCGGACCAGGTGGTGGGGAGTATTTGGGTGTTCAAAGTCTGCTGCAGGGACCATTTATCAAGCAAGACCATATCGATTCGAGAGTACGATTTATGAACTGAGGAGTAGAAAGTATAATCCCGCTTTACCGGATTTTGGATCCTCCAAACATCATATAAATCAAATTCAAGGAGGAGACTGCGAAAGGCCATTGGGGGAGTTCTGCCACCTGTGGGGAGGGGTTGAGGTTTACGTAATCTATCCAATCTGGGATCCACAACTAAATTGAAATCTCCTAGGATGATTATGTGACCTTTACGTACCCGGAGCACCTCCTCAAACACCGACCTAAGGAAGGAAATTTGTCCCGAATTAGGAGCATAAATCGAGACCAAGGTGACCCAGCGCCCTTCTAACTGACCTACCAGTATTAGATATCTGCCATTCTTGGCCCTCACCTCAGACACCAACTGGAAGTCTAAGCCTGATCTGATGAGGATGGCCACCCCATTACGCTTGAAAGGGCCATTAGCTGAATAACACAAGGGTAAATTTAGGTGGGGCTAGGGAAGAAAAATGAGTTTCCTGTACAGCAACTATTCCGGCACTCTGCTTGTGGAAATAATGTAAGGCCAAAGCTCGTTTGTTAGGTGAATTGAGTCCTTTAACATTTAGGCTTAACAAATTAACCATGATCCCAAGTACTCAGAAAAGTTAATAACAGACCAGACCGTATATAGGAAGCTACCTGAGCTAGCTGAGCAGAGATCCCATGAGTGTACAGGGAAAACAGGAGAAGGAAATAGGGGGAAGGGGTTGAAATGACCCTTTTTACGGGGTCCAAGTGTTTGCCGCTAAAGGGACAGTGCGGCAACGCAGTTAACATTGGGGCGGGACTGTATGGACCCCACCACCATGTGATCAAACACTATATATATAAAGGAAAGGAAAAAGAACTGTATCTAGCTTAACGGGCTGGTTCTCTAGGTAAACCAAAATGAATAGGTGGCAAACGGTAATAGTGACAAAGCAGCGCAAAAAGAGCCAGCATGATGTGGAAACCATCTAAGGCGGATTATGGCATAAGTCACAACGTCAAGCTGAAGTTGCATCACTGCATTACCACAGACCGTATAAAACAGAGGGCAATAAGTGAGCCATTACCAGCCATTGTTACCATGGGAATTAATAATAACATGAAATCCGGTAAGTCTAACCTTGCAGGCAAGGAGGGTAACAGAGATTTAACGCATACAAAAAAAATTTTTTTTTAGGTAAGTAAAGTAACATGAACTAGTAACCATATGTGCAACAACAATAATCTATCACCATACTTAACTATAGAACAGGCCGTACGACAGTTATTTAAAACATATCATGAGTTTAGGAGATAGATAACACACTACCACTGAGCCCTGACTAGAACTACAATAGTTTAACATGGTTATGCAATAGACAGCAATGCAAGTTAAATGATCTCATGACTGATGACGGCTTCAAGGCGGTTTGGACCAGGTAGACTTGACCTCTGCTGCCGGCTGACTCAAGGGAGGCGATTTAACCGGAATGTCCCATTCTTGTAGAAGCTTTAGACCGGCTTCCAGAGAGGACACGCTGTAGGTTGATCCTTCATATTGAACAAGCAGTTTCAATGGGAATCCCCAGTGATAGGGAATGTCGTGGTCCGTCAAGGCTGCAGTGACTGGGCGGAATATTTGGCGCTTCCCCACTGTAGTTGCGGAAAAGTCCGGGAATAATTGCAGGTTTCCTAGTGTGTCCGAACCTTCTGCTGCTCTTGCTCTTGGAAAAGTCCAAGGAGTAAGGACCCAGTAAAAAGGCTTTAAAAATGAAATTCAGGTGTCCTTGTACCTAGTGTAGTAAAGCACTCACTTCAGGGGTTAGCTTATTAGCCTAGATATATGTACCTAGGCTAAGCTAGACTAATATAGCAACCACTTAAAAGGCCTCTGCCCCACTCCTCCACTCTCAACAAGGCAGCTCCAACTCCAGATTGCACCAAAGGAGCTTATTGGGAGTTATATGTCCTCCCTCAAGGTACTCACAGCTGTGAGGCAGGAGAATAGTCTCTGAGGCCCAGGGAGGATGCGCACGTGGGCACAGGTAGCCAGTAATGGCGGCCGCTTCCCCCAGCGCCGCTGTGTTCTGTGTGCTGGCTCACTTTTCTGTATGCCAGAGGTCTGCAGGAGTCACAGTGCTGTCCTCTGTCACCGCTGACCGCCGAAATCCCCAGGATGCTCCTGCCGGAGTGAGGAGCGGCACTGAAAGGAGGGGAGGGATCCACAGGCAGGCAGGCTCCGTGCAGGCCTGTTCCTCACGGTGCCCGCCGGGTACCCGCTGGGTGAGTAAGCCGCAGCGGTGATGGCCTCCTCGGTACCGGAAAGCTCCCGGCAGCGTGTGGGACACTCAGGGGGAAGTGCGCTTCTGAAATAACCCCTGTACCAGCCCAGAACAGCGGAGATCCCCGAAAGTGCGGCTGGTCTCCTCCGCCGCTAGGCCACGCCCCCCATTAATTGTATTCTTTGCATGCAGGGATATATCATTTCTTTTGCTTACTGCACACAGATACTGAACAGATTTACTTTTACACTGTTATTTAGATTTGGGCTGGGAAACGCCACCTCTTAACTATAATACTGTTTGCAATAGAAGAAATTTGACTCCCCTGAAATCAACATGGTTTTGCCCAGGAGTAACTTTCCTCTCTTATTTTCTCAGGTGTCCTTGTACCTGGTGTAGTAAAGCACTCACTTTAGGGTTTAGTTTAGTAGCCTAGATATATGTACCTAGGCTAAGCAGGTATGATACAGCAGTCCTTAGCAGACTAGTATAGCAACCACTTAAAAGGCCTCTGCCCCACTCCTCCACTCTCAACAAGGCAGCTCCAACTCCAGATTGCACCAAAGGAGCTTATTGGGAGTTATATGTCCTCCCTCAAGGTACTCACAGCTGTGAGGCAGGAGAATAGTCTCTGAGGCCCAGGGAGGATGCGCACGTGGGCACAGGTAGCCAGTAAGGGCGGCCGCTTCCCCCAGCACCGCTGTGTTCTGTGTGCTGGCTCACTTTTCTGTATGCCAGAGGTCTGCAGGAGTCACAGTGCTGTCCTCTGTCACCGCTGACCGCCGACGTCCCCAGGATGCTCTTGCCGGAGTGAGGAGCGGCGCTGAAAGGAGGGGAGGGATCCACAGGCAGGCAGGCTCCGTGCAGGCCTGTCCCTCACGTTGCCCGCCGGGTACCCGCTGGGTGAGTAAACCGCAGCGGTGATGGTGTCCGCGGCACCGGCAAGCTCCCGGCAGCGTGTGGGGCACTCAGGGGGAAGTGTGGTTCTGAACTAACCCCTGTAATGGCCCAGAACAGCGGAGATCTCCGAAAGTGCGGCTGGTCTCCTCCGCCGCTAGGCCACGCCCCCCATTAATTGTATTCTTTGCATGCAGGGATATATCATTTCTTTTGCTTACTGCACACAGATACTGAACAGATTTACTTTTACACTGTTATTTAGATTTGGGCTGGGAAACGCCACCTCTTAACTATAATACTGTTTGCAATAGAAGAAATTTGACTCCCCTGAAATCAACATGGTTTTGCCCAGGAGTAACTTTCCTCTCTTATTTTCTATTTTTTCTGAGTGGGCTTATTTCCATATGGGCATTTTTCCATGTGAGCTTTTTTCTTTGTGGGCATTTTTCTGTGTGAGCAATTTTCTCATGGGCATTTATGACAATGGGGTTTTTTCCGTGAGCAATTTTCCTGTGGGCTTTTTTTCTGTGAGCTTTTTTCATAGAACCCTTGATGACAATGCCCCCTTTTATTATTGACCCCTCCCCTTAATTATTGACTTTTGCCCCTTATTTTTTGCTCCCGAACAACATTTTTACTCTTTCCTATAAACCCCTCTCCTTTTCCATCTATACATTATGTCCCCACTGCTCCCTCTAAACACATCCTACCCCACTGCCGACTATAGCAATGAATCTGCATCACTGACATACATCTCAGACAACCAGCATCTCATACATACAGGCTGCATGAAATCCCTCACTTCAGAAATAACCCAATGCCAGACAAGGGAGGAAGCAAAGCACCGGCCAGTACTTATTTAGGGACGGCAATGGGCCAGATGGCCCCCCCTCCAAAACCGGCACTATGAAAGGGAAATGGCCCTGATCACCCTGATCCCCCCGGTAAAAACCATCACCTATCTAAGGAGGGATGATACTTCTTAAGCAGTCACAGGGAAGGCAATAAAAATTACTACGACCAATGGAGATTGCCCCCTCTAAATCTGACACTTCTCTAGGCAGTAAATGTTAAGGTAAATGTTAAGAGCTTCCTATGCAGAGTCATGGAGAAGACTATAAAAATGAAAATTAAAAAAGCACATTTGCCAGTCCCAACTGCCCCAACTATCCCAGAAAATGTACTGCATGCAAATAGACCGCCCTTGGAGAGATTCACCGACACCTGTGAAAACAAGATTATGTTTGTTGTGTTAACCAGGTACAATAATAAAACATAGAGAGTTGATGACATAGATTGGTCCACTAAGCCAACAGACAGCAATTTCAGTAAAGCTTAATTGAGACCCCTTGCAATATGAGTTTGAAGGATGACAAATTTGAGATTTCGAAAATAAGAACATTTCACCCAAAGGAAGAAATCTTATCAAAAGGGGGTTCTCAACCTGGTCCTCAAGCAACCCAAACAGCTCATGTTTGCCTCTGACATGTGCATTTTATCACATATGTCAATCATGAATACAGCTGTGCACCTGCCAGGAGAACTAGCGTTGTTAGAGGTATGTCACCAGGAACCCTGACATTTGGAAGAACAACATGAAGAATTTGTACTGTAGCCCCTCCTGTGCGGGCTGGGGATGTACCACAAATTCTCCCACAGGAGGGCATACTCAGACAGACCAACCAAGGAAAGACTATGCAGCAGAGGGACGTAGCGATGGCTGAGGGATTTACTAAGTGGTGGACTATTATAAACACCATTAAAACATAGAGCTGACAGATTTATTCCAGCTCATGATGGTCAGCATGCTGAAGTTTTAGAAGAAGGAGTCCTGTGATGTGCCCCGTGTTGTCCACCTTTTGCTAGAACTGTGCTACATCACTGCACTGTCCAGCCGGGCACTTACAGACTTGTGCCTGATGAAGTACCTGGTTGTTTAACCCAGAGCGCAGACAGCAGAGACTGCAGAGGCTGACCTAGAACATCACAAAAGACTGAGGGGCTAGCACAGAATTTAAACTGAAATTAAGGCAGAAAAAAAGTGAGAGAAAAGCAGTCTTTTTGGCACTGAGATGGAATTCGGGCACACACAGCATAGCGGTTATTTTCTAAAAGTAGATCCACCAGCACAACATCAAGCTAGGTATTATACTCTCTGTGCAATTTCATGTCCTTGAGCCCTCCTGCCACCCGCATGTCGGACATGTCCTGTTTGACAAACCAAGCACCCCGGCGACAGACAGGTATACTGCTGTGGCCGAAGTGCTTGGTTTGTTTAGGCTCCCATCTAAGGATACAATTTATTTTTTTTAAGTGAAATTAAGGCTAAGAAAAAATGACAAAAGAAGCGGCCTTTTGTCACGGAGATGGAATTTAGGCTAATAGGGGTAAATATCCTCAAGGTTTCAGTTGTCATACTCCTCACCACTATCCTTATTACTTTTGTTGATATCATCATCGCACAATATTAGTTTAACCTCACTAGAATCAACCGTGACATTGTCTGATGGCCCTTTGTGGCTAGTATGTTCATCAAAAATTGGTAATTCATTACAATAAACATCAAATTCTCAACTTTTTGGGGATTAGCCTTCGTAACCTATCGCACACCAGGTTCCCAGTAGCGCTAAATACTCTTTCAAGGTATACCCTGGAGGGTAAGCAGCTTAAATACTGTGTTGATAATTTGTATAAAGGTGTCCACCTTAACTTTTTTCCTCCTAGTATTGAAATGACTTGATGAGGTGCTAATTTGGAAATGATCATTCATTTAATCATCCACCATTCTATTGATGCTTACATTATCTAATTAACTCACGATAGTGTTGTTAGTATATGTGGCCATGTCTTTTAAGCCTGACCAGATATCATAATCTCTGATTGTGGTGCGCTATGTTGACTCTCTATCACCAGTGTTTGTATTTGAAAAGGGCAATTGTTACCTGGCAGCAGGAAAAGCTGAAGAAGATGATCTGACACGTTGCTCACAAGTAGCTCTTTATATCTCCTAAAATCTGTGTCATCAGGAAAAAATTACCTGACATAGCACTTAAACCTAGGATCAAGCATGGCTGCCAAAATCTAGTGATCATTTTCCAAGATCTGGCTAACCCTAGTGTCCTGCCAAAGAGAATTCAGATCTAGATTGACAAGTCCAACATACATGCCTGATTTGCTTACCATAATCTCCTCCTTCAGCATCTCCAGCTTCATCTCCATCAGCTTAATTAAGGGGATGACCTGACTAATGCTGGCAGAATCAGAACTGATTTCATAGGTTGAAATTTAAAAAGGTTTTAGTATCTTACATAACACAGATATTATTCTTCGGTGTGCTGAAGTAAGGTAACATCCCTCTCTCCCTATGTTATGGCTTAAGGTGTACAACTTAATAGCTTGCTGTTGTTGCTCCAGTCGCTGCAGCATATAAAGTGTGAAATTCCACCTAGTTACTACCTCTTGCTTCAGTTGTGTGATTGCGATTGAAACTTTTCTTGAAGCTAATACAAAGTTTGGCAGGCTGTAGCCAAATGTCGAAAATGTCCAGTGATTTTATGTGCCAGAGAAAGCATCTCCTGCACAGATCTGTCATTTTTTTAATGCTGCACCACCAAGTTGATTGTGGGTGCAAAACATGGTATATAGTAAAATTTGACAATTTGCAGTCAAATTTAAGGACCACAATCAATAATTTGAATCAATAGAAATCAGCACTTTTTAAAAGACAGGTGTCCAAGTATGTTGCAAAACGTATATTTTAACAACGGAGCTTACAGTGTGCCTAATAGAGAGTGAATTAATGACTGCAATCACTGATTTTAATTAATATAAACAGTTTTTTTTTTAAAGACAGCCAGGAGCACAAGTATGTTGAAAAACATATGTGTTACAAAAGGAGCTTACAGCATGCTTAAAAGAGTGTTTAACTACCGCAATCACTGCTTTGAATCAATAGAAAACAGTCATTTTTTAAAGACAGCCAGGTGCCCAAGTACATTGCAAAACGTATACGTTACAAAAGGAGCTTACAGCGTTCCTAATAGAGAGTGATTTAATTACTGCAATCACTGATTTAAATCAATAGAATACAGGAATTTTTTTAAGACAGCCAGGTGCCCAAGTACGCTGCAAAACTTATGCGTTACAAAAGTAGCTTACGGCATGCCTAATAGAGAGTGATTTAATGACCGCAACCACTGATTTGAATCAATAGAAAACAGAATTGCAAGATTCATAGAATGTGTAATATAAATTGGGTAAACTGCAAGTATTATTTCTGCTGCTTAAAAAAAACCAGAGCAGAATTTTTTTTTTTTATCTGTGTCCACTGTCCACTAATTTGACAATTGCTATGCTGCTTGATAGCCTACTACACAGAATATGTACTGTATAAGGGCTTTTTAGTTTACTGTACACTCACTGTTCCGTATTTGTACTTCTACTATAGGGCGTAGTAAGTCTTTTACGCAATCTACGTACCAGTTAAGTTTGTAGATTGCCTCCATGTGGTCTTTAAAGACTGCATGGAGTAGTTTAGTTATAAATAGGTGGCTTAATGCCGCCTCAGGGAGTGTTTAAGCAGAAATGGAAGTGGGAAAGGATTTAAATAAGCCAAGGAGGGAGGGGCAGGATTGGAAAATGCAATGTCCATGAGAAGTTTCCTTCTTAAGAAGGAAACTATGCACGGTTAGATAAGGGGTAGCCCTATGACACTTGTAAGTGCCAAAAGGGCCATAAGGTACCCAAAAATGGGGGCGGGTTAGGGGCAGTACATGTGAGTAAGGTGTGTATCTGTCCGCACCTAACTCACTCTTAGGTGTAAATATGGCCCACTGTGTGTACACTGCAAGTCTCCAGACCAAGAGTCCTTTTCTATTAAAGGAAAAAAAGATAGCCCTAATAGGGGCTTTTGGTTTCTGTTATTATTACAGCACAGAAATATACACTACCACAATACTGAATAAATATATTTATTTTCAATAGATCACTCTGTGTAACGCAGGTGGAGCTACAGCACATAATGTTATCAGACTTCCAACAATCTCATCAATCTCCTATCTAAAATGGCTCTGAAATCATGACCTCAAAAACACGTGAGAACAATGTTACTGAACAGCGCGATCATAAAGGAGCCGAAAAATAACGTGAGATTTCGTGCTGAAAAAAACGATCCGAGATTTCTGGGAAAAATGGCAATTTGGAATCCGAATTTAGCGGATATCCGAGCCATGGCTCGATTCGACTCGGAACCCCAAAGTTCGAATGTGTCGGATTTCATGGAATCCGAACCACTCATCTCTACTATATATACTATTATAGACTAATAGTGATATACTTATCCACTTTTGTGGGGCAGTCATATTGCTCTGCTGCTAACTAAGAACCAAACAGCCTCTTTTTAAAAATATAGGTGTCTAGGTGCACTGCACTTTGCACAGTGTATTTTTTGCAAGAAGCCATAACACTAATTTAGTGTAGTTAGTACAAGGTGGGGTCATTTCTGTGACAATCTGTACATCTTGATTGAGATCAGATTCAGTGAAGTTGTCTTATGGCATAGTTGCCGATTTTAACAGCCTCTATAGCTCTATAGCTATAGATGCATGCAGGGGGTGAAGCTTAATGAAGCGATTTATGCAAATTGTGGATGGAGCAAATTGCGTCATCAAGTCCATCCCTGTCCCTAGCAATACTAGAACTGCCTGAATTTCGGGAGTCTCCCGGACATTCCGGGTGAGCCGGCAACCCTGTCTTTTAAGGTTTCACGGTCCACTTTTAACTTGATGGTGTTTTGTTTCCAGGTGATTCACACCTAATATAATTCCAATACATGTTTGCCAGGACTCCTGGTTGGTGCACAGTTGTGTTTATGATTGACATATGTGAAAGGATGTACATGTCTGAGGCAAACATTCGCTATTTGTGTTACTTGAGGACAGGGTTGAGAACACCTTTTTTTTTTTTTTTTTAAATCTTATCTAAAACCATTGATTATTCTAATCCTGCCAACTCAGAATAGAAGGAGCAACTACTGTGACAAATTGTACCACTGGGTCAGGATCAGCTTTAGTGAAAGTGTCTACTGGTCATGTATTCCATAATTACAACATCTTTTTTTTATAGTGATTGTGCGAGGGAAATCAACATTTATTAAAATGCCATGAAACTCTCCATTCTTTGTTGTAATTTTTATATTCTTCCTGATGACTATGCTGAGGAAGCTCCTATCAGTTACTTTGGCCATAATGAGCACAAGCTTCACTGGCTCCGCCCTTGCTATGCCTTTGTGCTGCATCTTCTCTCCCAGGTTGCTCTGTCTGAGTATGCACTCCTGTGGGAGAATATGTCAGGTGCTTCCACAGCCCACACAGTAGGGGCTTTATTACACTTTTTGAGGGCAATGATCTCACCTTCAGCCATTGCACCTACGAGAGACAACTTACCTTTTGAGTAGCACTCCCTGTCTCCTGCCTCGTGACCTCCTGTTGCTGCTCTGTCCACTTCCAGATCCTAGCACTCCCTGTGGCCTATACAGGGCCTGCTTTGGTCTATTGCCTATACCTTACCATGGGTCAAATGCCCACCAATCAAACATGGGCCTAGTGCCCAACTTGATAACAAGGCCTAGTGCCTAATAAGGGCCTAAAATCAGCTAACAAACATGGGCTTAGTGCCCAACCCTAACTACTAACCCAGAGCCTAGTGCTTTGCTACAAGAAGGACCTGGTGTCCTGAGCTCACTCTTTAGGGCCTAATGCCCTGTTCTACCGAATATGGTCTGTTCCCTATGTGCACCTTCAATTTATCAGACAAGTCCTAGGGCCACCTGTAGACCACTATCTTCTGTGGTAGCACGTTATTTGCATAATTGAACTTTTAAAGGGAATTGATGTTGCACAAAACACACAAAAACATATATTATAGTTGATCTTAGTGAAAAGGAAGAGAAGCATCTTTAATGCCTATTTAAAACATTTAAAAAGCCCTTTCCACTTAGGTCATGAAAAAGGATGGCCAAGTACACATTGAAGGTTGGCATTGAGGGTAAATATGGGATCCGTTCCTGTGCTTCACTAAGGAAGATGGTCAAGAAAATTAAAATCAGCCAATATGCCAAGTGCACATATTTCTTCTGTGGCAAGACTAAGATGAGGAGATGACCTGTTGTAATCTGGCACCGTGGTTCTTGCACGAAAGCTGGAGCAAGAGGAGCCTTGACTTACAACATAAAATCTGCTGTCACAGTGATATCTGCCATCAGAAGACTGAAGGAACTGAAAGACCAGCAGATGGATTCTCCTTTAATAAAGGTAGCATGCAGGGGTGTCACAACATTTTTATTGGGGGGGGGGGGGGCAAGAATTTACCCCCCCCTTTGGCAACCCATCTCACATTGGTAAGCCCCC
>WWET01002967.1:77299-93707 GCA_011038615.1 Limnodynastes dumerilii | reverse complement strand
AATTATCAAATTAGCTAAAAATTATCATATTAGCATATATTTTGTGGGTATTTTTGCAGCTACAGTATTATTAACAAATGCCAATTAGGCCTCACAAAGATTGCATACACCATGAAACAAATAGTGACATGAAAACATTTTTTTAAAAGAGCAAAATGTGCACAAACATGAAAGCATTTTGTAGAAGAAATTAAAAACAAAGGGTGGAGAGTATTGGGTTGGACTTTTCCAAGAGAGGCAATACCCAGGCCAGGGCTTTACCGGACAACAAGGAGATCACATAGGCAATTTTAGCTTTATCTGTCGGGAAATTTTCCGGTTGTAATTCAAAATGCAATTTGCATTGATTAAGCAATTCTCGGCAGTGTTCAGGATTTCCATCAAATTTGGCTGGGGTTGACAGCAGAATACGGGACCCGCTAGAGGCAGACACCACGGCAGGAGTTATTGATTGGCCATGGGCCATCATGATCTGCTGAAAAGTTCCCATCTGGTTACTTAATTGTTTCAAGCAGTACACTACTTGGCCCATAGTGGCTTCCTGTATTTGAATCCTCTCCAAAAGACTTCATGCAGGAGGAGCCACCTGGGGGTTTTGCCCGGCCTGATTCATTTGGCCAGAAACAACTGTCACGATCCGGGTCAGATTGGAATCAGCTGTGGGTTCCAAGGGGAATGTAGGACAGCTGGCACTGTAGAGGAAGCTGGGTGGCTGGAGGTATTGCTTGCGCATAAGTGACAGGCGGAACTAAGACGATACAGCGGACTGATCAACAGGACTGGACTGGATTGCTTCAAATACTTGGACTGGACAGCGGACTGCTGGAATGGACTGAATTGCTCCAGATACTTGGACTGGACAGTGGATTGCTGGACTGGACTGGATTTCACCAGGAGCTGGACTTTACTGGATTGCACCAGGAGTTGGACTGGACTGGATTGCACCAGGAGCTGGACTGGCTATGCAGACTTGGACACTGATTAGCAGAAGGCACTTCATAGAAAAATAGAAAGTGACGGCAGATAAGAGCCACATGGCCCATCAAGTTTGCCCATTTATTTATTTAAAACTATAATGACCCTAGAACCTATTTACCCTCAATTTAGTTTACTATTTAGGATATCCTTATATTTATCCCAAGCATGTTTAAACTGTTCTACTGTATTGGACTCAACCACCTCAGATGGGAGGCTATTCCACTTATCTATCACCCTTTATGTGCAGTAAGTTTTCTGCACATTTCCTCTGAATCTACCACCCTCCGGTTTATATTCATGCCCTCTTGTACTATTACACCTCTTCCTTTGAAAAATGCTACCCTCCAATAGCCGGTCACAACCCTTGATATATTTGAAAGCTGCTATCATGTCCCCCCTCTGCCTTCTCTGCTCCAAGCTATACATATTTAGTTCCTCTAACCTTTCTTGGTATGATTTGTTACACAGGCCATGAACCATTTTAGTTACTCTTCTTTGCACAGTCTCTAATGTATTTATGTCTTTCTGGAGATATGGCCTCCAGAACTGAACACAGTATTCTAGGTGAGGTCGTACCAATGATCTATAAAGGGGAATCACTACTTCCCTCTTTCTGCTACTAATTCCTCTACCTATGCAACCAAGCATCTGACTTGCCTTTCTCATTGCTTTGTTACATTGCTTGGCTACCTTTAAGTCACTGGAAATAATGACTCCTAGATCCCTTTCCTCTAATTTAATGCCATTAAGGATATATTGAACTTTTGGGTTTTTGTGCCCCAAGTGCATGATTTTGCATTTTTTGGCATTAAACTGCAGTTGCCACACATTTCTTCAGTCTACCTAGATCATCCCTCATTTTCTGTACTCCACCTGGCATGTCTACCTTGTTACATATCTTGGTGTCATCTGCAAAAAGGCATATTTTTCACTCAATGCCACAGGCAATATCTCCTATATAGATATTAAATAGCACTGGTCCAAGTACAGAACCCTGGGGTACTCCACTGGTTACCTTACCATTCCCAGAAGAGATTCCATTTACTACAACCCTCTGTTGTCTATCCTGTAACCAAGATTATATCCATGCAACTATCTTTAAATCCAATCCTAAAGTTTCCAGTTTATTTAACAGTCTGTGATGTTTTAAAAGCCTAGCTAAAATCTAGATAAACTATGTCTACAGCTCCCCCTTTATCTGATATTTTACCGACCCAGTAAAAAAATTCAGTAAGATTTGTTTGACATGATCTTCCCCAGTGAATCCATGCTACTAGGGATCCTGTAAGTTACTGGATTTAAGATACTGTACAATTTGTTCCTTTAACAGTTTTTCCATCAATTTCCCTACTACTGATGTTAGACTCACTGGTCGGTAGTTTGCCGCTTCTTCCCTACTTCCACTTTTATGCAGAGGGACAATATTTGCTATTTTCCAGTCCTCTAGAATTACCCCAGTTATTACTGACTGATTGAATAATTCAGTTAATGGTTTTGCCAGCACCCCTCTAAGCTCTTTTAGTATACTCGGATGTATCCCATCTGGTCCCATTGATTTGTCCACTTTCAATTTTGAAAGTTCTTTTAATACCTGCTCCTCAGTGAAAGTAGTAGTAATTGCCCCCATTGTATTAATAGTCTTCCCATTCAAAAGTGGACCCTTCCCCTCTCTTTCCTCATGCACCGGAGGGTGCCGGAGCTTGGCACCAGCACCCCCAGAGGAGACCACGTGGCAAACACTGGAGGAAGAAGGACCATACTCTGACAGGAGGCTGCCACTACTGAGAGTGGCACCTCCGAAGGACTGGTGAGTGGAGACGGCTGGAGAGAGCAGCCGACGGATGGCCCCTTGTAAGGTAAGTGCGCCATGATACAGTCCTCTCATTTTTGTCTTTGTTTTAAAATTACTATTTTGATCATCCAATAATTATGTGTCCCAAGTTGTAATACTTAACCCGATCATATTTTAGCACCTTATTTACTTAGAATATTGTTATTATTGTTTTTAAATATGTCTCCCTTTGATCATCTCACTTGATCGATTGCATTTTATCCTGTGGAAATATGTAGCCGTATAAAAGAAACAATCATAGTACCCAGAATATATGTTTATTTGAGACTTGTTTAACTTGGGTATTTTAGAAAACATTTGAACTCACTGTGTTACCGTGCCTAGACGCGAAGATACCTGTCAGTCAAAATCAATTAGAGATCAAAGCCCCGGAACAAACAGCTGTAATCACTATGTACGGGATTCCCACAAATAGACCAGATGTTTTCCCTTTAAATATCTGCCTACACTGTGCATCTCCACTATTCCTATATCCCTGATGAAGTCGATAGAGGCTTAATGCGCCGAAATGAAACACGTAGGTTTTAATAGGAGAAAGCTTACATGCGACCAGTTCTAGTAGCCTGAAGCAAGCCAGAGGAAGCCGGAGCCTGCATCTCACCATACTCAGGTGTTTGAGTGGATCGGCCACGGGTACCGAGGGAGCTGCTCACGGCCTAGGGATTGCAGATAAGCCAATATAATTCAAATGCTGTTTTTAATATGTTTTCTGGTACGCATTCCATTTTAACCTTGTGCAAAAGGTAAAGTTACCTAAAGATAATACGTTATGGTCTGTGCGTTTTTACCCTTTGTGTCTTACAAGTATATTAAGAATATCTCCTCATATAACCCCGGGACAAGTGGTTTTAGCTAGTACGGAACACATTGCTGTATTTATTTATTTATTTATTATATCTATTATTTATTTATTTATTTAATGTCGTTCAGAAATGGTGTTGGGCTCACTATGATATAAATAAAAACACAATTCCTATAACATATAGTAACATGCAAAAATAAACATTTAAGGTAATGAAAGGTCCATAGTGAATTGTTTCACATGCATATATGTACCCGCAATGTATATAATATATGATCAGGACATTTAGGGCAATAAAGAGAGAGAGGGCCTGATTCACACTTAAGAATCTGCGAACGGATGCACTGCGCATGCGTAGTAACATTTATATGCTGCTTACGTTGGACTTACGCATGCAAATTACGTCCTTATGCAAATTACGTCCTTATACATTACGCACTTAAATTTTCTAGGTTCGTAGTAACATACGCAAAAAAGGGCGTTCTGTGAATAAGTAACTAGGCAGATACACAGATTTGGGTGGAGAGAGGCATTTAAATAACCAAATGAAGGCGCGGTTATGCAGTTAAGTTTTTAAGTAGATGCCCTACGCATTCAAATGCGAACCTACAGTTAAGGGAGCCCTATGGCACTCGTAAGTCACATAAGAACCTAAAAACCGAGGGCGTGCTGAGGGAGTTGCCTTGCTATTAGGTGCGTATATTTAATAACCTATTGCGTTCTTAAGTGTGAATCAGGCCCATATATACATACAGAATGAGCTGTTTTGACATATTCATGCCATCATCAGGGGTGAAAATTGCTGCACCCCGGATGACAGCATGAATATGTCCAAAAAGCTGTCTGGCATACTGTGGACAATGTTCAGGAATATGGATAACCTGCTATTTCCCCTTGTTTACTATGAATAATCTTACTGGGCATTACTGTTATATGTATGGATATAATGATATCGCAATGTTCCAGGATTATTCACGTTGCCATAGACTTTTATTGCTGCTATTGCTCATTTTGCACAAATTTTTGGTGTCTACATGTTGTTGGATCCAGTGTACATGTTTCTCTTTTTTTCATAAATTTTTACATGTATTAGGATCAATTTCCTGACGTGAGACTGTTGTTGGCTAGTGTGATGAAATTAGTAAACTAATTTTTTCAAGCCTAAATAAGATTTTTTGTATTTGGATTCTTTCAGGTGTGCTGACTGGTGTTATTCTATACAACCCTTGGTGTATACAGAAGTATACTAATGTACTATTGAGTGTATTTTTGCAGTGTATAATTGCAAGATTTTAATTATGTTTTATAATATATTTTAAATGTTACTATTTCTAGTCTAAATAAAATTATACACTTATACTAGCGCTCTTGTATATGTTTTTCTGTTTTCCTGGGGATTAGGTCATCCCTTTTGAGCAGCTGTATTAAGTGTATATATATTATATTGATGGAAAACTAATTACACAGTTCATAGCGCTAAATAACTGTTGTTGTTTGTATTAATGTTCTATACAACCCTTGGTGTATGTGTATTTACATTTACAAATGTGTATTTACATGATTACATGGTATCAATGAATGTGTGCTGATCTGCCTGTGTTGAAGGTTGATATATGGTATATATCTTGGTTTGTTACTGGGTAATTACAAGAGTTCCAGGCCTTTTTGTATTTGTGTAAACTTCCCATACCTTGCTAGCACCTGCTCTATATTAACTTATAAATTGATTTGAGCAACCTCCATTTTGGATGTTTGTTTAAAGCATGTATTACTAATAGGGGGTGCTGTCTCAGAGTGGCTGTTTTGGAGATTTGGGGACCCCTGCCAGGGGTGAGCTCCCAATTTAAAAATACACGATATATGACCCAAAGTTGGGACTCTGACAATTTTAAAATTACGACCACCAAACACAAAAGCCTTGTAAGTGGCTGGTGGCTTATCATATGTCTGCAGATGTATGTAACTGATTCTCTGACTTTTATTTTAAAGATAAAATGCTATGGTTTGTTACTGGGTAATTAGAAGAGTACAAGAGTGCCAGGCCTTTTTGTATATGTGTACACTCCCCTTACCTTGCAGCACTTGCAGCACCTGCATTATATTACCTTATAAATTGATTTGAGCAACTTCCATTTGATGAATCTTCTGCACGTGATTGGAGTCTGGGTTCCCATTGCTTGAAGTCACTGGTCTGGTTCTCGGGGGTCTTCTCCAGTTACCACGAATAGGACACCTCCTTTTCTTCTGTGATGCTGCTCCTAATGACCATTTGGTCGCTAGGGGGCAGTGTTTTATATAGGAAACAGTAGAGGACCAGTGTAACTGACGTCATTTTATTATACGGCGTGGTCACCTGTTTAGTTTTAACATGTAAGGGGGATATATACTGTATTGGGAATGTATTTTTTAATAAGAAATGTGTGATCATGTAATTATTGTGTGTTTATGACGCAATGCTGTGCCTTGTAGTTCTATCAGCGCATGCATGCTAAGGGTTACAAGCATGATGTACTTGTCATTTTAGTATTTTTATTAAAAAAAAGCGACTGCGATTTTTACAGTGAAGTTCAATAGAAAAGCACAGTGATTTATACCTGTAAAAATCGATGGCTATCGACACCAATTATAAATCGCCAGCCAAAAGCATTGCTTAGTGAATACCATGATTTTTACAAAAAAATTGCTGGAAAATCGCGGCGATTGCTGACGATTTATATTCGCCAGCCAAAATCGACCTTAGTAAATATACCCCATCGAATCTCACCTTTTGTATTGGCATAATGCAGTATTCAGTCACACCATATAGCCCCAGGAGAACTTGCACTTACTGTTGCCACTAATGTGAGTTGCTTTTCGTCTTTAGCATGGCTCCCCCCAATAGGGAACCACAGCCAAACCCAGATAGATAGAGATTCTACTGTGTTTCCTTTTGTCATAGTAAGAAACCAAAATGAAAGAGTGCTGGGCGCTACAGGGAATTTTAAATATGAGGAGTGTATTGGGATAAAAAGAGGATAAAACCAAGATATAAGTAATGCTAACAATAGTAAATCCAATATAACTCTAAAACTCTAAAATGTGGTTCAAATACTCCTAAATTCCAAATGACAACAGGTGTGCCTATTAACTACTACAAGCAGCCTAGATGTATGTCTTATACATATATAAAAAAAAGAAACCAACAATAAAATATAAAGGGTGTAATGGGATAAACAGAGGATATAACAATGATATATGAATTGCTAAATATAGCAAATCTAAGGTAATTTTAGAACTCTAAAATGTGGTTCAAATACTCCTAATTTACCAGATGACAACAGGTATGTCTATTAACTTTTACAAGCAGCCTCACTGTTAGCTTAATTAGTATAAAAAGAGAAACCAAAGATTGCAATAATTATCTACATATTATAACAACCTTTAGAAATAACAAGTCCCTTAGAACATTCAAAAATTGGATCCAGGTGCCAATATAGATAATAGGTCAGTCATGTTTTAACCTTTATAACAACATCATATGGTTAATCCTCAAATTTCAGAGAATCTTTACTTTGTTTATTTTACTCCTTTGGAAAATCTTCCTACCTATGTGCCGTTATCTCCCAACTCCACTCGGAGTTTGGGGATTAGTGGAAACAAACAATGACCATTTATACAAATATAACAAGCTAAAATTTCACATATTAAATAAAAATTCACATATTATAAAAAATACAATTCACACAGAATGACAAGGTAGACACAGTCTCATCCCTTCAGATGGATAACTGTCTTAGCGGGCAGAAAATGAATGAAGGTAAGTCCCGGGATCTTGTTTTGGCCACGAACTAGACGATATACAGTCGGTCTTTCTTGTACTAACCCCCTTCCAACGCATTTCAAATGTGATAATTATTTTTCAAGGCAATGGGGGTAGGCGCTCCGGGGAGGCTTTTATATACTGTAGCTCTCTCTTCCTGCTCATTCACATAACAATTTTGTTTTTTTTAAACTGCTCAATAATATCAGTTGGTTTCTCTTATTAGTACTTATATCTTGCTTTATACTTTTATATGTATAGTTATAACTGATACATAAACTGATACCAACCGGTGGTTAATGATGCTAATTAAGGGATTTTCCCAGAATATCTAAATATCAAATACTCATTTTCTTTATTCCCCAAATTAACAATGGACTATTAAACAAATCATGCCATCACTGTAGGTTAAAAAAAAACTACTTTGGTGTTAATGTGATAAGTTACCCGATCGTCCACCAGAATAATCACTTAAAATTTTATATGTTTCCTTGGCGATAAACCCCATATCAACTATCCCTAATGAACCCCCATGGGGACCAGAACCCCCCTCGAAGACTACACACTCAATATTTCCTTATTCTATATAGCATATATCACATATATCCTTACATCTGTTAAAAGCGTATGAATTTGTAGTAGTCAATCGTTTATGTGATAAATGTCAATAAATTACAATGTACATTAATCATCCTGTGTTTATATACTGAATAATGGTATGTTCTAAAAAATATATAAAATCAATAAATGCACATGTAGTACATGGCTTTCGTAATAGCATTCCCTAAAATTGAATATTTCCGATAAATAAAATAAACAGATAAATACAAATAAAAATTTATATTTAGTTTTATATACACCAATTTTTCTAAAACATTCCTGACTAATAGAGAAACATAAATAAATAAATAATGTACATAGATAAGTGGACATCTTAATATCAATTTAGTAAGTGAATTTCCAAAGTGGGTGTGTTAAACAAACAAATAAACAAACAAATAGATAGATAAATATCTATATCAACCCGCAACCTATATAGTGCTTAATATAACTTTCATACCAAAATGTATTTATAGATGTACCTATAACATTTGATAAAGTGCATGTGTGTTTTCCTAAAATACCCTCAATTCATATATGAGATTATATCCTCCGAAAAGTCTATATCCTATGCCAATTTTTCCCTCTCTTTTTTTTTTAAATAACACACAAAAGAATTATGTAACAAAAAAATTAAATGTTATATTATATGAAATATATAAGTGAAATAAAGTGCATGATTAATCTTCCTTCATGTTCCCTAGTATAGATAATCATAACCATCAAATCTTTTAAACGTGCAACCCTTAGCTAAAATATTCTGCTTAGAATACTACATTTTATATCTGGAACTTCTGAGGGTTAAGAATGTCTCCCCCATGTACTCTAATTTTATGAACCCCCTAACATAATGTATACCTATCATTATTCTTAGCTCTCAAAGTACCATCATTCTATACTTTCTAAAGACTGTGAAGAGTGTACTAAACTTTGACTAAATGCTCTCCTGTTCCATTGGTGTTGGTATGGGACAACTAATCCACTAGGGACATAGGGAGTTTAAACTACTAACTAAGGGATCATACCCTAATCTGGATAATATATTCTAGTTTAAGGTTTTCAATCTATGGGAGTTGAGTGCAATAGCTAAATGGTCCTCCTAATCTTATGATAATCACCTGGGACAACTATTCTGCTAAGGACAAATGGAGTCTCAGTTTGGGTTAATTTAATAAAGGCAATTTTAGGTGGTGATTTTAAATCACAGTTTATCGCTGCAGGTTTTTATTGGGTAATTTCAGCACATTATGCGCTGGATTATGCATTGACGGCAGAGGTTACATAAGGGGAACCTCTAGTGACTAAAGCTTCATTAGCAATGGAACACCGAAGAAGAAGGACCAGCCTCCAGCATCGCAGGGGCAGAAGAAAGAAGAACCTAAAAGGAACCTTCAGATGTCTTCAAGCAACTCACCAGAAGATTGAAGACATCTGAAATGTGAGTATTCATTTTTTTTATATTTTTTATTATTTATGGGTTACTTTATAAAGCATTTTTAATGGACAGTATATGGGACATATTATAAATTACAGACAACTCTGGAGGCACTTTTCTTTAATGATTAACTATTGGGGCACTTCTCTTTAATTTACATCTATTTGGTCACTACTATTTAAGAGCCAACTATTAATGTAGTATTGACACTATATTGGGGACACACTAGTAAGGCTTTTAAGAAACATTATCATCGAACACATTATTCATGGCGCAGCATGCCATTAACCCTTGGCATGCTGACGCTTATAGTACTAAAAGGCACAGCATGCCCTGCAATACATGTAAAACACTTTTTAATACTTTTTAATTTAACATTTAATTATTTTTGAACTTCATATTTTTTTTATTACTAAAGAGAACGGAGTGTGGCAATTTAAACTAAATTGACACACTGTTACGCTCTTTCACCGGAGGGTAACAGCGCTTACCTTCCAGGCCTTCTGGCATCCTGGCGTTGCTAAGAAACCAGGATGCTGGAAGTCTGTTGCTGTTCTGTCACTGGAGACCTCCTGGGTGACTGATGTCTTGAGGTTGCCTAGCAACCAGGATGCCAGCCGGTCTTTTTGGCGCTCAAACCACTGGCTGCCATTGGCCAGCGGTCTCCTTAAATAGCTGCTCCTCCCCTCAGCTCTGTGCTGGTTATAGTTCTTACTATCCCAGTTTCCCTGATCTTGCCAGTTGTTCTGTGCCTTGCCAATGTCCTGTGCCCTGATTATTGAGTGCCCTTATTCCTGACCTTACCTCCTTGTATCTGTCGTTAACCCATCCTTGCCTTGTTCCTTGCCTCTGGTTTACTTGCTCTGCCATTTGCCTGTGTGTTTCTGTGAGTGGTTGCCCTTGTCTGTCCACTGTTGTGATGTTATCTCTGCTCTCACGGTATCTCTTCCTTGTTTGTTTGTTGTTGTTCTTTGGTCATACCTGCACATATTAGGGTTCGTTGACTGGGGGCCGTGACCTGCCAGAGTTCTGCCAGAGTTCAGCCCAAACTGTCCCCACCATCAGGGGCTCCAGTGAACACCAGGCACGGCCTGATCGGCGGCCCTAACATTATAACCAGCCAAATTATTGAAAGTGTTCATGCTGTCACTCTTCATTGGCATGGAGGCCACTACCGCAGAAGCAATATACGCACTGATCACCCAGATGTCCCATCTGACCAAGGTGGTTTAGTCACTAACTTCAAAGGTAACTTCCCAGGAGGACGCCATCTCGAACCTTCAAGGGGCTCAAGCTCCTATTCCTAATCCGAATCCTCTGCCTCCCACCTTGGATATCAAGGTACCCTTGCACGATTGCTTCTCTGGAGAATGCAGCAGATTTCAGCAATTCAAGAGTAGTTGTTTCTTGTATTTTCAGCTTTGTCCAAATGCATCTGGTAATGAACTCCAACGGGTTGGTCTCATAATCTCCCTGCTTCAGGGGTACGCACAAGCTTGGGCCTTTAGTCTTCATTCGGATCATCCCTCACGGCAAATCGTGAAAGCTTTCTTCAAGGCCTATGATGATCTTGATTGCACCACCACAGCTGAATCCAAGATTCGGTCCATCTGCCAAGGTAAAAGAACCGCAGAAGAATTTGCAACTGAGTTCCGCTGCTGGGCCACTGACTGTTGGTGGAATGATCCTGCACTCCATAGTCAGTTCTGAGCAGGCCTGTCGGAGCAGTTGAAGGATGCCCTGGTACAATATCCGGCATCAGAATCCCTGGAGGACCTAATGCTGCTGGCCATCAGAGTGGACCGGCGCCTAAGGGAGAGACGAACAGAGAGAGATTCCTTTGCCAGTTCCATCACTGTTGTCACTCCCCAAATGGTACTGGTCGAAGATGAGCCTATGCAGCTTGAGTCCTACGATCTCTCTCGGCATGAGAAGCATTCCATTGGTTTGTGTCTGTACTGTGGGAACCGGTGGGAAACCCCTAGGCAAGACAGATAAGGAAGAGGTCCGTCTGGGGATTCAACTAGTCTCTTACAGAAACTCCTTGATTGTCCCAGTCCGGCTGGAACACGGGATCCAGTTCAAGCACTTGTCCACTTTCATAGACAGCGGTGCTGTGAGGAATTTAATTGATGTTGATCTTCCTCGGCAGTTAGGAATCTCTTCAGTCAACCTGAAGACTCTTATTATGGCTTGTGGTTTAGATGGCTTACCCCTCTTCGGTGGCAGTATCTCTGAAGTGACTCTTCCTGTTCTACTCTCTGTGGGGATATGTCACTCGGAATTCATTGAGTTGTACTTAATTCAGTGTTTATCAGCACAGCTGTTATTAGGTCATCCCTGGTTCCAGCACTATAATCCTGAAATCAAATGGCTCAAGGGAGAAATTACCCAGTAGGGGTTGGCCTGTTCTGTATGTCACTATCCTTCCAGAGAACCTCTTTGGAGCCTGAATTACCTCCTCAGTACCAGTCTTTCTCTGATGTCTTTTCCAAGGGACCTGCAGACAAGCTACCCCCACACAGATCCTATGACTGTGCCATCAATCTAATTCCAGACACAAAATTACCCTGAGGAAGACTGTACTTCCTTTCTCACCCTGAATGTGAGGCAGTAGACTCCTATATTAAAGGAGAAAGGCTTAATTCGTCCTTCTAAATCACCTGTAGGAGCAGGTTTTTCTTTGTTTCCAAAGATGGAATTCTGATGCCATGTATCGATTATAGGTGCCTGAACAAGATCACTGTTCACAACACCTACCCTCTTCCTCTCATCTCAGATCTTTTTGATCAATTAAAACAAACAGTTATTTTCTCCAAGATTTATATCCGAGGGGCATATAATCTCATCTGCATTAAAGAGGGAGACAAGTGGAAGACTGCATTCAATACTCATTCTGGCCATTATGAGCACCTTCTAATGCCATTTGGGCTCTCTAATGCCCCTTATGTATTTCAAGACTTCATTAACAAAGTATTCCGAGATATGTTGGGAAAATTCATTGTGGTCTACCT
Source organism: Limnodynastes dumerilii (assembly GCA_011038615.1). Taxonomy (NCBI): domain Eukaryota; kingdom Metazoa; phylum Chordata; class Amphibia; order Anura; family Limnodynastidae; genus Limnodynastes; species Limnodynastes dumerilii. Next base: position 81,227 of record WWET01002967.1, on the reverse strand, counting down.
CGATAATATACTGATTTATTCTTCATCACTAGAATTTCATAGATCTCATGTCCAACAAGTTCTATCTTGACTACGGGAGAACCATCTATTTGCCAAACATGAAAAGTGCATTTTTGAATCTCTCAAGTAACCTTTTTAGGGTATATCATTTCCCCTAAAGAATTCATGATGGACCCAGAGAAGGTGAAGGCTATCCTCGAATGGGTCCAGCCCTGCGATTCAAAGATTTATCAGATTTTCTAATTACTATAGACGTTTTGTCTGGAAATTTTCTTCCTTGATCGCCCCTATCACTGACCTTATTAAAAAAAGAGGGGACCCTAGCAACTGGAATCCCAGTGCCATTAACGCATTTGAACAACTCAAGAAAGCGTTCATTGCTGCCCAAGTTTTGTGCCAACCTCGTCCAGAGGGGCATGAGCAGTTCTATCTCAACTTGATCCGACGGATCATAAATTATATCCTTGTGCATTCTTTTCTAGAAAATTCTTCAGTACTGAAAGAAACTATGATGTGGGCAATAGGGAGTTAATAGTGATCAAATTTGCCTTCGAGGAGAGGAGGCATTGGCTGGAAGGAGCAGCTCATGTTGTGACCGTTTACACAGACCATAAAAATTTGGCCTTCATTGAAAATACCAAACATCTGAATCCTCGACAGGCCAGATGGGCACTCTTCTTTACCCGTTTCAGTTTTGTCATTACTTATCAACCTGGATCTTTAAACAAAGAAGCGGATGCACTTTCTCGTTCCTTCTTACCCGAACATGGCTACCCCCCTACCCTGCCCATTGTTGCCGGATTGTCTATCATTGCTGGTTTCACTCAAGATTTATCCTGTCTTTCATTGGTGCAGGATCAGGCTCCACACCAGAAACCTCCTCAATTACTTTTTGTTTCAGAATATCTCAGGAAACCAGTATTGTTGGAGTTTCAATCTGGAAGAATATCAGGACATTTGGGCATTTACAAGACCCTCAAAGCATTGAGTCTGTCTGATGGCCTTGTATGGCCCAGGATGTGGAGGAGTTCGTCAAGTCCTGCTCTGTTTGTTAACCCTTGTCCATTCCTAGGTGTCCATGGACTCATCTGTCTATGGACTTCATCATGGATGTGCCCGTGTCTGAAGGTCTAAACACCATCTGGGTTGTTGTAGACTGCCCTCTGCAAAAACCTTGTTGAACTTGTTTATTCAGAATATCTTCAGACTACATGGCTTACCCGAAGATATTGTCTCTGACAGTGGTTCTCATTTTGTGGCCCAATTTTGAAGAATGTTTTGTAAATCCTTACTAATCAAAATTAGTCTGTCATCTGGATATCATCCACAATCGAATGGACAGATGGAACAGATTAATCAAATCCTGGAACAATATCTACGCTGTTTCAAAGGACCAGAAAGATTGGGCTAGCAGCTTACCTTGGGCTGAGTGGATATGCACCGAAGTAGGTTCAAATTCAAGGTGGGCGATTATGTATGGCTGTCAACATGCAACATTGAGATATGACAAAAATCCAGTAAATTAGGGCCAAAGTACATTGGTCCATTTTAAATTATTCAGATAATAAATCCAGTGGCTTTTAAGCTTAGGCTTCCTTGAAATCTACAAATCCCTTCCATATGTCTCTCTTTAAACCCATCTATTTCTCTACTAAATTTCCCACCACACTCGTGGCTAAACCCTCTCCAATTATTATCGATGGACAGGAGGAATTTGAAATTGAAGACATTCCTAATTCCAAAAAGATTAGAGGTTGTCTTTTCTGTCTAATCTACTGGAAAGGGTATGGGTCAGAGGAGATAGAAAGGATCACTGCTAAAGATATCCATGCTGAAAGACTCTGTACGGAATTCCATTAGAAATTTTCTGATAAGCCTAAGCCTAGGGGTTTTGTAACCTCTCGTGAAGGGGGGTACTGTTACCAAAGGATGACAGCGCTTACCTTCTGGGCCTCCCGCAGCAGCGTCGTTCCAGTCTCCGTAGGCTGGCGTCCTGGTGTTGCTAAGCAACCAGGACGCCGGAAGTCTGTTGCTGGTTCATCACTGGAGACAGCGTGTGGTGCGGCTAATAGCCGTGCCTCCTCTCCTCTTGGGTGACTGGTGTCCTGAGGTTGACTAGCAACTAGGATGACAGCCGGTCTTTTTGGCGCTCAGACTGCTGGCTGCCATTGGCCAGCGGTCTCCTTAAATAGCTGCTACTCCCCCATTATAGTTCTTACTATCCCAGTTTCCCTGCTCCTGCCAGTTGTTCTGTGCCTTGCCAGTTTTCTGTGTCCTGATTATTGAGTGAGCCTTATTCATGACATTTCCTCCTTGTATCTGTCATTAACCCTTCCTTGCCTTGCTCCTTGCCTCTGGTTTACTTGATCTGCCATTTGCCTGTACGTTTCTGTGAGTGGTTGCCCTTGTCTGTCCACTGTTTGTTGTGATGTTGTCTCTGCTTTCACGGTATCTCTTCCTTGTTTGTTTGTTGTTGTTCTTTGTTCATACCTGCACGCACTAGAGTCCGTTCACTGGGGGCCACGACTGTTCCAGACTGTCCCCACCATCAGGGGCTCCAGTGAACATCATCCTCTAATTAGACTCCGTGCCCTGAGGTTGGGGAGAAGATGAGACGTCTCAAGAAAATTTGGAGGGAGGACAACTCTTGCCCTAACACACACATGCCCTGCTCTTTTTTTGACAACTTTTTTAGGAGATTTTTCTGCAATTTTTTTTGTTAATGCTGCTAGTACAAAATCCCCAAAACAATCGGCAAAAACAGTGATTTAATAAAAATTGCCTTTAGTAAATTTACCCGTCAGACTGATAAACCGATGATGGACCCTAAAATCTAGATTAGACACTCCCATTGACAGATTCTCCCATTAATGGAAGTATAAGTGCCTCACATCCACATTTATGCTTCCCAGGTGGAGGGTTGATCTACAGTATTTGGTATTCCCTTATGGTCTCCCATATAGGTACTTTCCAGACCTATCACTGTTTTGCTTCCAAGATTGGACATGTTTGGGCGCTGGCAGGATTATATAACTGTAATAATATACCTCAATCTCAGGGTCCTTTGGGTTTACAAAAGAAGTCATTGTGATAAGGCACAATCCTTCCTTTACTTACAGAAATCATTTCAACTCAAAATTGATGCTAAAACCCAGGTGAGTGAGGGATTTTATTAAAAATATCCATCTCATCACCACCTGGGCCAATCTTGCTTCTTCATCGTTTTTGCGCCACTAGGGTAATACACTCTGTGTTCCTTAAATCCTTTTAATTGCTGATATAGAACAATTATGGTAATTTTTAAAAAGGTTAGAAACAGAATGATCTATTTTCCCTTTTATAATATTGTTTAAATGCTCATTCATCCTAATCTTTAGATGTCTTGACATTTTTCCTACATACACCTTACCACACTGGCATTCTAACAAATACACAATATTTTTAGTGTGGCAGGTAATAAATTCCTTAATTTCATATTCTTTGTCTACTTTAAACTTTTCCACTTTTCTTGGTCGTTTTAAATTCCTACATATTTTAACCATACTACATCTGTGAAATCCTTTAGTATTAATTTTCTGTGTTGTGGGTGTAGTGGATGAGCTTCTGACTAATTTAGTTTTTAAATTAGGGGATCTACAGTATATGAAACATGGAGATTGTGGTAAGATTGAACCCAAAATAGGATCTTGTAGGAGGATTTTCCAATTTTTTTTTTAATCCTTTCCATTTCTTTATGTTGATTATTAAATTGTGTAATTAATGCCAGCACAAAATTGTTATTATCACTCTAATCTTTGGTGTCCTTCTTTCTGTTATTTGGAAGGAGATTTTTTGTTGTAGTTTGACAATGTCTTCAACAAGAATTAACATATTCTTCCTTCTTATAGCCCTTCTCTATCAACTGTTGTGTCAGTTTCCCTGCTTATTC
>WWET01002967.1:55288-67802 GCA_011038615.1 Limnodynastes dumerilii | reverse complement strand
CACAGGGGGAGTGCCAGGGGGAGTCAGCGATGTAACGCTGAGCGTTAGCACGCTCAGCGCTACATCGTTGTTCAGGATCAGGCCCTTTGAGAGGAAAGGAGAGACAGGAAGTGTGTGTTGGTGTTTGTTCAAGCCTGGGAAAAGCTGTGAGGAGAGAGAGAGATTGCAGAGCTGTCAGGGAAGATTTATGATCAGAGTAAACAGAGAGAGAGAGAAAGGAAAGGAAAGCTGAGAGACCATAGACTATCTCATCTGATGTATACAAACACAGGAATCCGTCCCTAAAGTAAAGTGAGTTACAATAAAGCCGCAGAAAGTGCACACTTCCCATGCACCCTCACACTGTGACAGGAAAAGACTGCATCACTCTCCACAGCTCAACACTCTATTTGTGCACAATTTTCCAGAAGGGGCCCCCAACGATTTAATGCTAACTGGTACCTGTAGATTGATGAGTGAATAAGGCCTTATTGAGAAAAGTTACATATACTTCTTTTATTGTGTCTATTGTATCTGTTATGCTATGTTCATAATCGCGTATGAAAAAGTACTGTGATATGTTCTACCTGGATGTCATATTGAAAATAAGGGCTACAGTTATTTACATTCCTATAGCCAGGACAACCCTCTGTGTCCGCAGGCTAAACAATAAAACTATAATTTAATCCTTACAGTTCTTCTCTGTTGTCCCTCTGTCTGAGTACTGCTGGGGAATCTCTTGCCTCTCTGCTGTGATGTGGGTCCTATTGAGCTTAGTCTGAGTCAACTTAGAGGAACCCACCACCTTATCCTAAAACCACCTGTGCCCATACCATCGTCTCTGGACCACCATCACAGATATGTCCATTAAACCAGCCATTGATTCTCTCCAATCGCTGGCCATTCCCTCCAGTCCTCAGTTTATCATTTTAACAACCTCTTATTTCACTTAGCAGCAGAATCCTATTGTTACACGCTGCATATGGCAGCAGCGTGTAATTGTGGCTCTGTGCCTTAGTAGGAATTCCGGTCCTGGTTTCCCCTGCAGCATTCCTCCTTGCTAGGGAACCTGCCTAATTAACTTGCAGCTGGGTTCAGTGTGAGTACCCTATCTGTTGGTTCTCAGCCTTGTCTGTCTGCTGTTTTCCAGTGTGCCTGTCTGTGCAATCTCTTTGCATATCACTGTTGCAGATTCTACCATTCATCTCCAGTGTGTCTGTCTGTGCAGTCTCTCTGCATATCACTGTTGTAGATTACACCATCATCTCCAGTGTGTCTGTCTCTGCAATCTCTCTGCATATCACTGTTGCAGATTCTACTATTCATCTCCAGTGTGTCTGTCTGTGCAGTCTATCTGCATCTATCTGGATTCCATCCCTGCGTTTGTTCAGTGCCACCCACTTGTGTAAGTTTGGCCTTTCCCTGCTTCCTCTCTCCTACGAGTCCGGTTCTGGGGACTGTGACTAGTTGTTGGGGCGCAGCCAAGTCCAACCCCACCGTCAGGGGCTCTGGGGTACACCACCTGACAACATAGACTCCACGCCCTGGAATCATTTTTGTAACACCTATGCTCTGTGAAACAAGTCAGGATCAAGTAGAGTCCTGAATTGCTAGCACTCTTGTAATTAGCTGGCATCCCTTTCATTCCCTATGGGTTATAGCGTTTGGCTTGCCACATGTTCCTGTATTCCATCAATTCCTGAGAGCTGCCTTGTTTGTTCCCATTCCTATGTGCTCTCCATCTCCTTCCCTTCATCAGCTCTCCTTACCTATCCATCCCGATTGGTCGAGTGTGTGTAAGTGTACAGTTGTTTTGTCTCCGTTGTTCCATTGTATTTATTCAATTCTCACTATGCCTAGTGTGGTTCTCTGTGTTTTCATACCTGACACAGAGAACCACGCTCTGGTATATTGCATCAGACTCTAAGTATTTACCATCTTGCTCATTCTGCATTATTCCTTCTAGCACTGAGTATTTACCATCTTAGTCATTGTGTGTTATGTCATTTGGCACAGAGTGTTTACCATCTTACTTACTTACTTACTTACCATCTTACTTATTATGTGTTATTCTATCTGGCACTGGGTTCTACCCTCTCTTTCCTATGTGTGTGTTTAGACTGTGTTTTCATGGATTGCTGTCTGATCTCCAACCCATTATAGTAGGGAAATTGATCATTGAGAAGCTTCCATTAGGGACTGCAACCTTCTAGTTGTCTGCAGCCAAGCCTGTCCCCATCAGGCTCCTAGTTAGACTTCGCACTGTGGTGTTTGTATATTCTTAACACCATCAGGCTGCACCTTTCCTGGGTATCTGCCATGATGGTAACTGGCAGAACATAGGTCATATGATGCTGGGTTCAATGCAGAACAACCGGAGAAAGGATTAGAGCTTAGGTCTCACATGCTGATCACATGATACAGCATGTATATTTCTTAAAAGCAGGTAAATGGTTTATTGCTTTTTTGCAGCCTAGGGGTCAGATTTACTAAGCTGTGGGTTTGGATAAGTGGAGATGTTGCCCATAGCAACAATCAGATTCTAGCTCTCACTTTCCTATTATATACTTGAGAATGTCAGCTAGAATCTGATTGGTTTCTATAGGCAACATCTTCACTTTTCCAAACCCTCGGCTTAATAAATCTGGCCCCAAGTGAGTGGGACTAGCAGTGGTATTAGTGATAAGTTTATGCAACAGAATACAACATAAGTAGTAACATAGTAGCATACATAGTTGATCAGCCTATCAAGTTCAAACTATTATGGATCTCCTGTAGTCCCTTTCTTATCACTGAAATTGATCCAGATGAAGCAACCTTTTTATTGCAATCTTATAAAATCCCTGCTGTCTCAAGATGGCAGTCCTATTTCTCCCTTTTACTATCTTTCATTTAAATTAACGGTCCTGGTAACCCTGAATGCTCTTTTCTGCTAAAAATGTGTCTAACCCTTTCTTACACATATCAAGTGAATCTGCCATCACAACCTTCCTGGCAGTGAATTCCATATTTGACTGTTTTACATCCTGGACTGCTGTATCCCTCTAGGGACAGACCTGGACAAGTTATTCTTATTTGTGGACATTACTATGACCTGCCCCTAGGGGCTGCTGTTGGACTCTTGTAGACTAATCACCTACACCAGCACTTGTGCTTTGCTCTTATATATGTCCTCCCCCAGAGCTAGGTGTGGGTCAATATTTCCTGCTCCCTATAGCTGTTTGCTTGTTGGTCTCTGCCATGCTCCTGTTATCTGCCTCCACTTGTCTGCACTCCTGCTTGTTTCTAAGGTTCCTTGTCTATATTGATGTTATTGATCTTTGTCCTTTTTACCAGTGTCTGTAGCCTGTATTTAAGGGAGTGCCTCTCAAGCATTTGTTGAGAGAGCCCACTTGCAAAAAGGTAATCTTAGATTTCGTACTTACAAATGGTAAATGCCCCTGAGAAGTATAGTTGGGCTCAGATAAAGCAGATACTATGATGCTGGTTTTGGGACATGGTTGGGAAGGTAGATTGCAGTCTATTAATAAATCATTAAACTTTGTTAATTTGCCATATAGCAGCTGCTGGTTTCCTGCAAAGTATATAGACAATTGAATCCAAGCGCTCAATTTGTTAGTGAAGCGGGAGGGAGCTGCACTATGCACAGAAAAAAGTATACAACCCCAAATTGTATATAACAATAACAGTAGAAAGTCAAGTTACCAAATGTAACTAAATCAATGCTGCGCTCATCAACCTAAATCACTTCCTATCACAATATTAGTCTGTTAAGTCAGATAAAGTAAATTAATTAGAGTAATTTGAAGGACAATGGTTAACGGCATATGTGCAGAAAACAGTCCGTTCCGATAACAGGATAGATACAGATTCAGTTCACGGTTAGTGTCATTTGCAGAAGTAGAGATCTGTGAGGTGTGAGAGAAGCAGTTGCAGATTCACTCACCACCTTTTATGTGCCTGTTGCGATGTCCGTATAGCAGTACTTCTAATCAGCGCTGTTCTTGGGATGTTAGTTCTGTTAATGCAAGTGTTTTTTCTATGAAGAAAACGTTGCTCACACAAGTTCAAGATTTTCTCTGCTGGTCTTCGTGTACTGGATGAAGCTGCAGCTGTTCTGTCTTCTCCTCGCGCTGTCCTCCTGGCAGGATCCTTCGCCTTAGTTCCGGGCCGTCAGAAAGGGGTGGGGGTCAGATGTAGACAGCTGGGCAGTGTAGAGAGATCAGAGAAAAAAAGCACCAAATCTGGTGCAGATTAACTTTAAACAGATGTAGCGGTCAGCATAAGTAATGCATTATACTCATATGCAATGAAGACATTATCTCAAATGTCAAATATCGTTTTATTGATAAAATTAATTGTAAATATGGACCAACGCGTTTCGACTGCTTAACAAACTTCATCACACCCTGAGGCAGTGATTATCACTGTAATTTTCTGGCAATTTGAGTTTCAAATCTCAGGATATACTAAGGGGATGCTTTGTAATTTATATTTAGAATATACAGTGATGTCTGGCAATTTTTAAAGGGTTACATAGCTTACAATCACAGCTATTTTACTTCAAAAAATTTTGACAATCAATATTTCTCAATAGTTATTAAAAAAAAAGCCCTTTTTAATGTCTAAATTCATGGAGCAGCATGCTATTAACCTTTAGCATTCTGGCGCATAAAGTACTAAAAGGCACAGCATGCTGATGTCTGGCAGGGCATGCTGTGACTTTTAATACCATAAGCAACAGCATGCTAAGTGTTAATGGCCACTGTGCCATGTAATTAGACTTTAAAAAGGGCTTTTTTTAATAACTGTTGAGAAATATTGATTAGCAAAATTTTTGAAGAAAAATAGCTATGATAATAACTATATGTGCCCCTAAACTAATGTCCGCTAACATAACAATGGTTTAAAAAAGTATTAAAATGAACAAAACTTTTTTTTTTTTTTTTTAAATACTCACAGTTCTGTAGTATTTTTTCCTATGACTTGGTTGAAGGGAGCCGCAGCATCTGATGCTGATGTTCATGTGAGAGGCGGGGATGTGTTGCTTCCACACCCTCTATCCGCAATGGGTTCCATTCTCCACAATGAAAATTATATTTTAAAAATATGCCTAATGAATAGATAGGTATGCCGGATTTATTTTTTGTCAACTTACCCATTCATTGCCTTTCCAAAACCCGGCACAGCATTCCGGTGCACCTGACGGAGTACCCACCGTACACCAGCTGCAGACTCGCCACAAGGGGATTAGGGTTAGACTGTGAGGAGGAGAGTCTTAGGGTTAGGTGACAGGGAAGGGAGTCTTAGGGTTAGGCTGCGGGGAAGAGAGTCTTAGTGTTAGGCTGTGGGGAAGAGAGCGTTAGGGTCAGGGTAATAGAAGAGGAGGGTTGGGTGAGTCACTTTTATAACTTTTGATAGTAAAATTTTTTGGGGGGCGTTTTTTTCTGTGATTTCCGGTGGTTTTATAACTTGATGGTTAGTAAATTTGATGATTTTTATGTTTTACATGATCAAAATCGCCATGATGATGTTAAACATGCCAATTTTGAAAACTTGTCCTTTTGGGTGATGTTATGGTTATTTGACCAAAAATGTTGATTTTTACAAACATGACTCTAGGAAATATTACCCTAAGAAGGTTAGCAGGGCAGCAACGGCACAAAATGAGAAAAAAAATGTCAAAACTTTTAGAAAAAGGAAACAAAAACTCTTAAGTTTATAAATAAAGGTTAAAAAACTAAAGAGGTTATAGTAAGACTCAAAACTTAGACTGGGGGCCTCATTAACTAAGGGCAATTTGTGTAAAATTGCCAGAGATTGCAATAGTTTACCTGAGATTTACAAGTCTCAGTATTTACTAAAACAAAATTTCCACCAAATCGCCAGAAATGTTTAAATCTCTCTGGCGATTTTTTGCATGAGTGACATACAAATCTCTGGATTTACTAAGTGGAGAAATAGTAAATCGCTAGAGATTTGATGAAAACTCTCCCGAGTTAATTTGGATGGGGGTGAGTGTCGATTTCTTAGAAATCGGCACTCACTTTGGTTTTGCCAAACCCCATCATTTCTTTAAAATAAATCTAAATGTGCTAAATCTAAAAATACTAAAAATGGCTTCCGCCGCAAGCACTTGACTCTTGGCATGCTGCTGCATATATTACTATAAGGCACAGCATGCCCAGAGATGGGCTGGGCCGGGGGGCAGGGTGACGTGCCCCCCGGGCCGCATTGCCATTTTGTGTTTTAGGGCCACCTCCCTGGTGGTGTAGTGCTCCCCATCTAGTATTGACTGCTCAGCTGCAGCGCACTGAATGGCTGCCTACGCTTGGTCTCCATTCAGTGGGACACAGCCTTTGAGCTGCAGCAAAGATGGAATGGAAATCTAAGCTGCAGCAGGACCCTGTGATGCGACCATGTGACCAGTCTCCAGCTCGGGGTGGAGGTGTGTGCATGTGTGAGACATTAGGTTGTGTGTGTGACATCAGCTAGTGTGTGTGTGTATGTGACATCAGCTAGTGTGTGTGTGTGTCATTAGGTATTGTGTGTGCATGTGTGAGACATTAGGTTGTGCCGGTGCTAGGGTGTTCGGCGTCTCCAAGCAAAATTTAAATTTGCGTCTACCTGTTTAACAATTTGTCATCAGAGTTTCTAGAGTATAATATCCATGTAAGCACCATAAAACACACTCAGCTGCAGCGCAGAGGCTGTGTCCCACTGAATGGCTGCCTACGCTTGGTCTCCATGTGTGTGTGTCTGTGTGTTGGTGGTGGCGTGTCACATCATTAAGCCCCGCCCCTTGTCAATCACTATTGTGATCTCTGGTGTTCTAGGGGGTGGGCAGGGCTTGATTACATCATCAAGTCCTGCCCATCCCTAGATTACAGTAGAGTGTATTAGGGGGGTCAGAACTTGTGGTAGATCTGCTGGCTCTCCCAGGATACCGGGAGAACTGCCCAAATTTCGGGAGTCTCCCGAATAGTCCGGGAGAGTTGGCAACCCTGGCATAATCCCTCATATTGATAGAAGGGGTGGGACTTGTGGCCATGATTTGTATATACTCAACCCCATAACGGAAGATTTGCCAGCTCTCCTGGGGTACTGGGAGAAATGCCCGAATTACAGTAATCCTGATATACAGCTCCCTATACTGGCTAGAAACCTTTACTCAGAGGCTATCTATTACTTATAAATCATTATTTTATATTATTTCCCTTTCTGGCAGAAGCTTTTGCGTGTTGTGTCAGAAATACTGCTGCTTTACTACATACAATATAGTAAAATTATGAAGGTTTCCAATCTCAGTATGGCTTGTTCTTTCCTACATAGACTGGCTGGGTAGTCAAGAGTCTTTCAACTGCTGACAGTTGTCCAATCAAATATTTTTGAAGGCTACAATAAGCAAAATGTAACTTCCAGTGTCACAAAAAGATTGGTGCTGATCATGTGAAATGGATGAATCACTTTATTTCACTTCAGTCCTTTCTAAGACCTTTTAATGTTGCCTGGTTTTGACATTTTGCCTTTCACAAATCATTTATCCCTTCATGTACCTCTAAACTGTTCAAAGAGAGGCACAATTTTCCACAAAGACGCTGATAACTCCTCTGTGGGTTATGTAACTGATGAGGTGTTACTTATTGTTGATTATAATTACACATATGCTCAAAATACTATACTTGTCTTTAAAATTGCATTTAGTAGGATTTCAATTTAGGTCAAAGCTCCCAGCTTAATAAAAAGTATTTCCAGATGCCCTAAATATTTATTGTCAGACTTTCAAGAGATTTATTGTGTCCAGGTACAGTAACTGTAATTTAGAACCCGTGGACTTTATTACAGTGCACTAGACTTGTACAGCATATCTCTTTGTTTTACTTAGAAATGGAAACTCTTATCTGCAAGTGCTCACAGGTAACACAAAAACAAAATCTCTGCTATCTGATGTGTTCCTGTTTGGTCAGGGCAGAGATAAATTATGTCACTAGAAATCTATATCTTGAAAATATTATATTTGTAGAATACATTATTGATGCAACTTTGCCAATGGATATATTGGAAGCAGTTTGTTACATGCAAAGAAATACAATCTTAACTATTGCGATTCTACATCAATATTTCATATATATTATTTGATAAATGAGAGTATATAATCATTTACTGTTCGTTCTTCTATTTTGCAAGTACCCTGATTCTCTCGCTATAGTGACAATGGGCCTGATCCAGACCTACGGCCGCCGTCCTAGCGAAAAGCCGATCTGCGCATGCGCCAGGCAGATGTTGTAGCAGCGCCGTAGGGACGCTGGAGGGGACGTAGGCGTAAGGAAGGAGCCATATGCCCGCACAGGTGGAGTGTCGGGGAAAGTGAACGCCGATACGCTGTGCTTTAGTAAGCACAGCGCATTGGCGTAGCTCTGGATCAGCCCTAAAGTCCCTATCTAGTCCCATACAAAGGACTTAATACAGGACTTTCCTAAAAACTCGACAAACTTCTTATGGCACTAGGACCTACATACATCTTGGGGAATAAAACTATCACCTTGCCAAGGACTGTGTTGTACCTCTGTATTTGATGTGTTTAATTTCAATATTTGTTTACCTTTTACACTTTATTTGTATGTTTTGCGTATGTGTGCTATAGCTCACACCCTGGTATCTTTTTACATACATTTCAGAATAAAATAAATTTGTTTTTATTACCCTACTAAGTGCTTTGTACCAATCTACCATTTTGTCTCCCCCTTGCATGTACTCGCCCTTATGCCTCCAGTCTCCCAATATTCCCATAATGTCTCTGCAGTCCCTCACCACCCCATCATGTCTCTGCAGCCCTCAGTACCCCATCATGTCTCTGCAGCCCTCAGTGTTCCCCATCAAGTCTCTGCAGCCCTCAGTATCCCCATCATGTCTCTTCAGCCCTCAGTATCCCCATCATGTCTCTTCAGCCCTCAGTATCCCCATCATGTCTCTTCAGCCCTCAGTATCCCCATCATGTCTCTTCAGCCCTCAGTATCCCCATCATGTCTCTTCAGCCCTCAGTATCCCCATCATGTCTCTGTAGCCCTCAGTATCCCCATCATGTCTCTGCAGCCCATCAATTTCTCCATCATGTCTCAGCATCCCCCCAATTTCCCCATCAAGTCTCTGCAGCCCTCAGTATCCCCATCATGGCTCTGCAGCCTCTCAATATCCCCATTATGTCTCTGCAGCCCCCCTCCCAATATCCCCATCAAGTCTCTGAGGCCCCCAGTATTCCCCATCATTTGCTTCCAGCTCACCTCAATATTCCCCATTATGTGCCTCCAGCCCCCCTCAGCATTCCCCATCATATGCCTCCATTCCAGCTGCTGCAGAAGCTCACACAGGAACTTCTGTATGAGCACTTCCAACCTGTATAGCGGGGAGAGGGGGGGATGTCCGATAGGCGCCGGACATCCCCCTGCTCCCTGCTATACAGATTGGCAGCGTTCATACAGCAGAATGTATAAACGCTTCCAATCTGTATAGCGTTGTGCGGGGGGATGTCCGGCGCCTATCCAGCATGGCGCCAGGATGCACCACATCCCCTCGCGGAGCGGGTTGCGCCGGCCCTGTGTGTGTGACGTCAACTAGTGTGTGTGACAGCAGGTAGTGTGTGTGTGTGTGTGTATTTGACATCAGCAAGTGTGTTTGTGTGTGTGTGTGTGTTAGAGAGAGGCTTTATTTTATTACTTACAGCTTTTGGAGGACCTTTCCTGTTAGTTGCACCCTATAATGATATTATGTGCCTATTATTATTATTATTATTATATAAATAATATATTATATTATCTATGGGCAGATAATATATAATGTAGGGCAGATAACAATAAAGGTCCATATTTCTTTTCCATAAACTGCCACTAATCTTGATGTCATTTCCTTGCTCATTGTTAACTCAGAAGGCCTGATTCTATTTCCTGTGATGTACGGGACCTATTAGGCAGGAGGGCAACATCACTCAACATCATTCCTAATAGGTCCCACATAAATCACCCTACTCTATTAGAATCTTTATCACCCACATAGAGTGGTAAACAGGGCCAGATGTTTGTATTAACTCTTGCAATAGATTGGCACGATGTTGACATTGTGCCCAAACTATATGCAAATGTGCTAATATGGTGCCCAAACGTAACATCACATGGAATAGATTCAGGCATGGCGTATATTTATAATATAGAAGCCAGTATAACAAAAACACACTAAAGTCTTCAAAACAATGAATGGTGGGTTACTATCTTAGATAGAACTGCACATGTCTCAGAGGCACTAAAACAACTGCTAGATCACACATTTTATATCCCTCTACCTAAGGACCCCACTGGAGAATACCAAGTGGAATTGAGAATCTTATTAGAAGATGCATTAGAAAAGGGCCTTATAAATAAAGATGAATTATATTACTTATTCAACAAATATCCTGTGATCCCCATTTTTTATCATATCCCAAAACTACATAAATCTCTGTCAGAACCCCCGATAAGACCAATTATCTCGGGGATTGATTCACTTATGTGTAATCTGTCGTCATTTATAGACCATCATTTACAAAAATATGTTACTAGATTAAAATCATATCTGAGGGACGCCATGCATCTTCTGAATAAATTAAAAAACTTCCACTTTGAACCATACTATATATTTGCATCCTTGGATGTAAAAGCTCTTTACACCCACATCCCCCATAACGCTGGGGTTGAAGCTGTGAGGAGCTACTTGGAAGCCGACAACGGAGTCACCCTGGAATTTTCTGAATTTTTGTTACAGTCAATAATTTTTGTTTTAACACATAATTATTTTTCTTTTGAACATCAGATGTACCTCCAGGTGGCCCCGAGCTTCGCCCACCTCTACATGGGCAAGTTTGAGGACGAGCTCGTGTGGGGTGGCCCGTTCGGGGTGAGTCTGGTGCTCTATGTGAGGTACATCGATGATTTGTTTTTTATTTGGGACACAGTTTTTTGATAGTCATGATTTTTTAAAATTTCTTAATATCAATTCTTACAATTTACAATTTACTTTGAACTGTGGTGACTCCGCTCTCGACTTCCTGGATCTAAGCTTGTATGTCCAAGATTCTACTGTTATGACCAAAACCTTTATTAAAAAGGTGGATGTCAATAACTATTTACATTACCATAGCGGACAATCAACCTTGGATCAGACATATACCCAAGGGACAACTCTATACAATTAAGAGAAATTGTTCATTCCATGAGACATTTTTGTCTCAATCCAAAGACCTATTGGACAGATTCACCTTTAGAGGCTATCCAGAGAAGATTCTCCAACAAGCCCTTATAGAGGTGCAAGAAACTGATAGAGATAACTTACTAGTCCCTAAGAGGAAAAATATCCCCTCAGAATCCAAGGAAATGACTAAAGAGATTATACCCTTCATCTTAAAATTTAATAGTAGATCGCGGGATATTAGTAAAATTATTGATAAAAACTATCAAATATTAATGTGCGATCCTATATTAAGAAAAACATTAAATAACAAACCTAAGATGATTTATAAAAGAAATGCAAATCTTAAAAACATTCTCGCCCCCAGCCAGATTAAACCACTAGAACTGGTTCCTAAAGATCCAACTGGACCCCAGAGCTGGTTACCATCTAAACCTCTAGGCTGCTACAAATGCAGCAAACCCCGCTGTCTAACTTGCGACCATATTGAACATTGAAGTACAAGCTTTTCCTCTTCCATCACTAAACAAAATTTCACTATTAAATCTTTTTCAAATTGTGAAACATGTTATGTTGTCTACCTCCTCCTATGCCCCTGCGCCCTACAATATGTGGGGCGCACTACTAGAACATTAAGAGAGAGACTGGGAGAGCATTGTAGAAGTATTATCAAAAATAGCCCCAATCATAATCTAGCAAAACATTTTAATTTAAAACATGACGAGACCATAAAGGTTTAAGAGTTACTATAATAGATGTTATACCATCTACACAAAGAGGTGGCAATAGATTCAAACTTCTGTGTAGAAGATAGATAAAATGCATATTCCAACTGCAGATCCTAGTACCTGAGGGTCTAAACGAAGCTCTCGAATTTACAACATTAGGCTTCTAGCTTCTCACAGAGATTTGGACTGCTGAATCTACCTTTTTGACTACTGTTTTGTCTATTGACACTGATTTTAAGATTTAATTTATATTGATGTGTTTGTCAGCTTAGAATAGTGTTTAGTTGGACTAAGTTTTGATCACCAGCTCATCGCCATCTAATACACTTACTATTTAAATAATTTTTTATCACCTAATTAATAGTCTATATTTAGATTTATAGATTGATAGGTTGTATATCACTACTAACTTTGATATACCAAGTTATGAATTGATGTACCAATAACAACAATTTATTCACTATCAACAGAGGTTGCTATATTAGCTATAATTACACATAGATTTATTAATATATAAAAATCACCACTAAAGATAATACAAAAAATATATATAAACAAATTTTATAAAATAATTATATAAAAAAAAAAGTATA